>JAQFXU010000136.1:0-85838 GCA_034693705.1 Spatulosminthurus flaviceps | reverse complement strand
ATCTTGAGTGTCCCCAACAGGAAAAAAAATATTTTGGACAATGATCGTGCCATAGTGAAATGTTGTGGTCGATCCTAATTGTACAAGCTCATACACATTAACATTAGGAGCCCCTTTGCTACATATATTTGTTAAAGTATTGGCTTTACAAGGTATGTATATGCATATAGTACTTTGTGTATGCTGAGTTTAAGGAAGCCAGAGGAAAATGTATGATTGAATATGCGCTATTTATTGAGTACATAGAGACCATGGGACTCATTTTGTGTATGTAGCCATAGGAAATTCTTGTTTGACGTACGCTTCTAATATTGTACATACGTAGTGAAGTGAAGTCACAGTTCGTTTGAAACTATAGCATTATCATGGTATTTTGTGACTTGAATGTGTATGTGCATTATGTTAGTGGATTTTCTATATGTATGTATAAGATATAAAGCAAAGCTGTGCTGTGATTCTTCTATATATTTATATTTGAGCTTGTTTTAGTATCCAAAGCTTGGAAGCTTGAGCTTGTTGGAGGTACTACATTGAGGAGTTTATCATGTTACAAAAAGCTCCACATGAGTCTTCAACGAGTTAACTGCATTAAGTTTGTACTTACATTTTGTACGTACATGGTCGGAAATTGAGTTGGAGTTCCGTACGGAGTTAAAACAAGAGAGGGTTTACGCAGTTTCGGTACAATGTATAATATTATTTGGATAGGTACCTTATAGAAATAGTGTGTAGACGTAGGAAATGGTAGT
Organism: Spatulosminthurus flaviceps; assembly: GCA_034693705.1. Taxonomy (NCBI): domain Eukaryota; kingdom Metazoa; phylum Arthropoda; class Collembola; order Symphypleona; family Sminthuridae; genus Spatulosminthurus; species Spatulosminthurus flaviceps. The sequence continues at coordinate 85,089 of JAQFXU010000136.1, read as the reverse complement.
GTACGCTGGTAAATATTGTAAGCGTTAGAAGTTTACTGGATTTATTACATTTTAAATTACATAGAACGCTGTGTAGACTCAAGGGAGTTTTATATATGGTGATACGTATAGTATGGGTGTACATGTATGTTATGCACATACAAGTAGAATGTGTGTGTGTATATGTATATATTTTGCATAAGTGTACGTACATATATTTTGGATGGACCTATATAGCTATAAGTGTATGTGTAGGGATATTTTATGGAGGGACAAGTTAATAACATTATGTGAGAGTTTTACAGCTACAAGGCTGTATTAAAAAACATGGTTTTTCTATGTAGTGTGATGGGCTAAAGTGAATAGAGAAGAGCTAACGTTAATTCATTCACTCACTGACTGTGAAGGATAATATGGAGGAGGAACTTAATGGTAATAATAATAATGATGATGATGGAGAATTGCATGTGTGTGGAATGATGGAAGGTATAAGGTATGTGCTTTGGAGGCAGTATCAGAGTAGTATGCAGTGAAGATATGTTAAAAAGGGTTGAGACTCAATATCCTATATAGATTACTCCATGTATACATAGAGAGAGATTAGTTTATATCTATAGCTTTTTTAGAAGATTGTAGCATCATCAGAGGAAAAACCTATTGACGATGTGTATACATACTCCTTCTTGTTATGTTATATAAAGGTATCTTCCGACTGTGTGCCTGTGCGCCTTTAAGGTAGGTATGTACATAATAGGAAAAGTTTCCGATGATACACACACACACATACATCGACTTCCACTACAATAACTATCGTGCAGTTCTTCTCCTCTTTTGCTTGTCTGGCTTATTCCTATGAAAGGGAGAGAGAAGTGAAGCTATAGAAGTAGTAGTGTAGTAGTAATAGTAAAGTATGATATTCGAAATCGTAGTTTTTTCCGCATTTACTTCCACGACTATTAAACAGTCCACTGAGAGATGTTCAGTGTGGAGCAAGAAGGCAGGATAGTTGTGAGAGAGAGAGAGAGCCTTTATAGTTTTTAAAGGCTTGTGTAAAGTTGTCCTGTGACTAGCTAGTAGTGCTGTTTTCTGTGTTATTCTCTCCTCACACTCACTCACTCACTCACTCACTACAACTCTGTTTTTGTGAATAAAGTTTGAGGGAAACAGAGCATCTGTCTGAATACATACCTTTTAAAAGGTTATATTGGAGAGAGATAGAGAGAGAGAGAGAGAGAGAGAAGGGAAGGTTGAAATGGATAGAAAAATCTGTGAAGGAATACAAACACACACCCAGAAAAATTACAACAATCAACCTTTATGAGATACACACACTACCCTAAGTTAGTTTATTATGGGCTACAGCTACACACACATACACACACTGACGGTGTGACTTCGACAAGAATGATGTAACCAGTACAAAAATCCATCGCCCTTTAAATAAAAAATATATTCTAGAAGTGCCAGTTTATTTAATTTAATTTTTATTTTATTATTACATAAATGTAGTAATCGCTGTGAGATTGTCAGTTGGAGTTGAAGTTGTGAGGAGGGAAGAGAAGAAGGAAAGATTATTCTTGTATTATCTTGTAAATTGTGTGTATTAAAGTGTCACGTTCAATATTTAATAATTAATTACTATCAGTGCAATGTCTAATCACAAGGAGAATCTTAGTATCCTACGTTCAATACTCATCGAGTCATTACCGAAAGAGAATTTACCTTATGGTAATAATAATCATAATAATAATGGTCATTTCTATTTTTAATGCTGACTTTATATAGTTTTAGTGCTGAGGTGTCCTAATTAATAATTCCGTTCCTTTTCTATGAGTACCTCTACCTCTCCGTCATTATGAGAGGTTTTGTAATTAGCAATTATTACTAATTTGGTTGGTGTAATAATTGCTACACTGCTCGGCTCCTGTCTGTGTGTATAGAGCTGGGAATGGAAACTGGGGATTTTTATTATTATTATTGTAGTTGATGGAGGAGGTGCGTGATTTTTCTCGGGAGCAGTAGTTGGTAGTGGAAGGAAAAAGTGTGGGATAGTTATTAACAACGGTGGTGATTATTCCAGAAGTTTACGAGTAGTCATTTAAGGAGTAAGCAGTGTATGCAGGTCTTTGAAAATCCATTCGGTTTGAAATTAAAAGGGTTTTTTACTGAGGTAAACACCCATTTGGAAATTTCCATTAGGATTTGTTGCGGTTTGAGGGGTATATATCTCTGTAGAAGAAGTTATCCCTGGAATGTGGTCCTCATTTATATAGATTAAGGCTATCTTCATCCGCACATGTGCTAGGAAATACACCTACGCGGGTGAGAGTTAAAAAAAAAGTGAATGGTGGTAGATAGTTAATCTGTAAGTAAGTGTGAAAAGGTTGAAATTTTTCAAAAATTTATGTCTTGGGAGCAGGGAAAAGCCGAATAAAGGAGCGTGTGTATTTTGGTGTGAATTTAATTTTGTGATTGTCAAAATATCTCATTCATTCTTTCAAGGTTATTTTCCTCTCGAGCTTTTAAACGTGGAGATATGTATACAATTTTTTTACATCTGTTCGTTCAATCCTCCTTGTGTGTTTGTGTGAGAAGGAAAAATCCCAAGTGGATTCTTGTTTTACGGGTATATAGTGTAGTACAGAGTTGTCTTCTTCTTGTTTCTGCTCTCCCTATTCCCTACAATAATACATTGAAAGCGGCAGGTTTAAATGTATTTCTTGTCGGCTGGGATTTTTGAAGTAATCTTGTATAGTAAGAGACAAAAAACGCTTGGAACTTGTTCTTTTTGATTTTTGTTGTTGTTATTATTAGGATTGGATTTTTAATGGGTTGTTATAACTGGGTAGGATAGTGCTATAAAGGAGAGGAAAAAGTAAGGCTAAAAATAAATACCTTCTGGTGGGGTAACTTTTAGCTGTTGTACTACACACACATTATACATGTATTGATAGCGGACTGGTGAGAATTTTAAAATGAGGAAATTGTCATGTGAGTTGAACATGGAAGGAAAGTGATAGAGAGGAAAAATTGGGAAATGGTGATAAGGTTGGTACACTTAGATTATAAGAAATAGGAATTACTAACGGTTGTGTTTATAAGGTTGAGTGGTGGTGTCTCTCTATAAATATATTTTGAATGTATGCATATATATTTATTTTATATATTATAAGATATTTTGAAATATCGAGCTGTTGGAGTGATATGGGCCGTAGGTAAAAGGGATATGATAAATGACTCAACGTGTGGCACTTTCTATTGTTTAATGATCAGTAAATATTCCATTAAGTGTTAATTGGTTAGAGGAACGGACGTGACTTTTACAAGATTTTTTTTTGTAGATTTTTTTCCTTCCTGTCACAAATCTTGCTTACTACTATTTTACTTCTGTTGAGCTTTTGTGTACTTGTGCTACCAACTACTTTTACTAAATAAGTAGAGAATTTTGATTGATGGGAAAAGACTGAAAGGGAAATGACGAGTAGGTTTTTTTCTCTTTGAGGTAAAAAGTTGAAAATAAGGAAGAAAAACTTGGGGTATTAAAATTAATGTTAAAAAATGACAGGTATAAATTATCTTGATGTATTGTTGGCTCAAGTTGGCTGAGGTTGTACTACGTGAAGAAGTGCTGTGTTAGTTTGTATAGTATGAACAGAAGGAAAGTGTTGAAAGAGCTTGAATTTTGAATTTTTCTTGTTGTTTATTTCAGGTGTAAATAATATGACTGAACAAGTAAATGATAATTCTCGACCCGGCTCCTCACAACAGCAGAATGCTCCATTTCAGCTTCAGAAAACCCCATCAAAGGCGGATCAGCAGCGATTGGAAAAAATCACAGCCCTCCGAGAAAAACAGAATACGGAGCGGATAAAGAAACTTGAAGAGCTTAAAGAACATGTGAGGATATATGAATAATGTTTTACTGGAATAAATGAATAGTAATTATTGTGAAAGTTACCTTTTTTGGAAAGAGGGCTCCTGAAAAAATTGTGTATTGTGGTATAGAAATTAGAGGGTTAGCGTAACCTTGTTGTTGATGTTTATAATTAGCATGAATTTTATTGACAGTACATTTTTGGAGTATTTGATGTATTAAAGGATATGCATTTATTTTAATTTGTGGTTAGTTGATTTTATTTGTATGTTTTGATGAGGATTTCAAAATAATAATTTTCCTTTTGAGGCTTGTTCGGTGGAAAGTGGTATTTGTTTTTGATTCTGATAGTTGAAAATGTTCCGCCTTTTTAGAACCATAGTTGGTGTTGTGGATTTAATGAGATCATGGATATTTGTGATTGGAGTGATTGAATTTTATCTTTGAAGTGAGCGTTTAGAATTTGTTCTTTAACAAGGATGATATTTATGAGGTAGTTAGTTGTTGGAATGTTGGGGAGGAGTATTGAAGTAACGAAATAGGATTGTATTGGAATAAGTAATTAAATATTGGGTGTATTGTATGTATGGATTGGGTGGTCACCTTTCTCTGTGTGAAGACCTTTACTGTTGAAGTTAAGATGAGTATTTCATTAGGTAGTATGATGATGATGATGATTATGAAGTGGTTTTTAGGAGGTTGTAGGAGGTTGCCTTGAGGTTGAGGTTTAAGATTTAAATTGGAAATGAATGGTTGTGTGAATAAGCAATGTGATAATAAATTTGAATGTATTTGTTGTTACGTTGTTTCTAATGTTGTCCTTTTGGTTGTTCTTGTTTTCAGGCTGCAGCTGCTGCCAAATTACGTGAGGAGCAGGATACAAGACGGAGGAGACATTTCCTTGAATTAAGTAAGTTTGGAATAGAAATTATGTTCGAAATTATAAGTTATGATGATGGGAAATGACGTTCTTGTTAATTTTAAGTAACTTCTTGCGAGGATGTTGTTTACGTGTGGAGGTTTCAATTATGTTTGTTGTTTGTTTTCGTAATTGATTATAATTTCGTATTTGGAGCTTTGAAGCTTTGATTGGTCAAACTTTTTTTTGTTTGTGGGTAAAATTAATTGGAGGCCTGTAAGACAAATGTACCTTTGATGAAAGTTTCGTTTGCCGTTTGTGTTAGTTGATTTCGGTTTTGTTCAAGAATGTTTTGGCCTTAGTGGTGAAATTATACTTTGATGGATCTTTTTTGAGTTGTGTCTGAGTTTGCGTGGAAGTCAACGCCAAGTTTTTCGTCTAACCTGTTTTTTTATTTTATTATTTGGTACTTTGAAATCTGTTGGATTTTAGCTTGCGATTTGATTCTGCTGGTTTCGTTTTGTTTTACATGTCAGCATCAGTTAGGGTGGTACTTAAGCACGAACTTTCTACTTGTAGACTACTCGAAGATTGAATTATGGTGGATATTTGGAATTAGTTGGCGTGGGTTAAGCAACTTATGTTTGAATGAGTTGATTTGATTAAGTGTTTATGTTGACTGTAGGTAAAAAAGATGAGGAGCGTCGGAAAGCAGCGGAAGAGCGTCGTCGTCTTCTAGAAGAAGAGAGGCAGACAGCCCTGGTTGCTAAATTTGAGTCAAAGAGAATGACATCTAGTATGATGTCAACCGGTTCCAGCAAGTCAAATGAAAGGAAATATGCCTTTGGCTCATGTACGCCGAGATTAATTGAGAATTATGATGGATTTCTGTGGAAGTCACAATATAATTTAAATTTTGCGTCTCCATCGCCCGGTGCTGGATCTTCTAGTGATAGTACGAATAATACTAAGCAAGGCAGAGCTACATCCGCACAGGATTTACTATCTGGAAGTATGTGTTGCTTTTCATTATTAGTTAGTAGCTACTAAAATCTGTTTAACAAAGCTCTTCGAGCTCTTGTAAATGAAATTATCGATGTTTCTCTTAAAATTACATTCTCAAACCATTCTTTCTTCGGCTAATTCAAGATATAAAAAATTAATTGGAAAAAATATCTAATTATTTGGTTTTTATAACACATTTGTAACAGATGATGATTTATTTGGTAAAATCATTTAGTTTGTTTCTTTGAAAATCAGGAGAAGACATGATTCATGTGAACACATTATTAACAGTTCTTACAGGAATTATTATTGTATTAAGAAATTGTAATTATAATGATTACTTTTGTGATATATGTACAACTGTGCAGAACGGCGGAATGTGATGACTGCAAGTATGTATGATTGGGATCAGACGAGGACTACCATTGACAATCCATTAGTTTATAAGAAATCACATAATAGGGGTAAACTTTTCCAGTTACCAATCTCAATCTTGATGTGTGTAACTGTATGAGTAATGTATACAAATATCCCAATTGCTTGTCAAATCTATTAGTTGCTGTTTTCAATTTATTTTTGCTACATTTTGTTTCTTAACCGCCTTAAAATTGTAATCATTTTATTGATTTGACAGTTTGTTTACGCATTGAATAATTTTTTAAACTATATGAATCGCATTTTAAATTGCAAACTAGTTTAGTTTTGATACCTCTATCCACATATAGTATGAAATTATATTTATTGTTATTTTTCCCGCCTCTTTTTTGGCCTGAGTAGATTATCCAAAGAGCTGGATTAACCGTATAGTTTGTGCATAAATACCAAGCTATAGTATTAAAACTAAAAGTAGATCTACAGGAAATATTTGCGTACAATATTCCAATATTGTGAGGAGAGGAAGTATGTCAGTTGTGTCATGGCAAGTTTATTAGTCATTATTACTGACTGACCTAATTTATTCTTGATCCCAAAATTATTATGTATGGTATGAAAATTTTCATAGACTTGGTAGGATTGAGGAATGTGGAAACAGGGTATAGGCTACGATGATATGCCTATACAAAATCCAACTACCAAACTTACAACCCTTTTGAATGTTCCGTTATACTATAGGAGTACCCTATAAATCTGTTCCGATCGCATGACGAATGACAAGTGTGTTCCATTACTAAAGCATGAAATCACAGTTATTTCCAACATTTTATTTTTTTTGGCTCTCAGCGCTATTTCTATTCTGTTTACTCTTTGAGTTACAAATTATTTTTCTCCTGTTGAACAACACTCGCTACCGTAGTTTTTATGTGGCCACTTCGAGTCTGCTCGGTACTGGACAATTTATAAAAACATTTTCGTAGCAACGAGTAAAGTGTTCTGTTGAGCTTACAAATAATTATTGTGGGTTGGTATTGAAAATTCTCTTGTTTTTAATAACAGAAATAATTTTTGCTACTTTATTATTGAATAATACATAGTTTCTACGTACAGAAACATTGTATTGTTTTGGTAGTGATTTGAAAAATTCTTATCGCATCACGTAGACTGACAAAGAATGTTTTGGACTGTTTTTTCCACTTAATATATATTTTTGAACGAAATTAATCATTGATTTAAAATATTTAAATTGAAATTTCATTGTAATGAATAACATATTCTACGGAAGATATATTTGATTATATAAACGAGAGAATGACGGAATCTCTCCCGGTAAATTTTTTGGAGGGTAAAAGATTGACTCTTTTTTGGACGCAGATGACGAAGGTTCTCAGAATCGCTTGTACTTTTTCTGTGGTCGTCGCAAGACCGATCTGACTCCAACAATTCCCATTAAGAGAGACTTTAACAGTTCTCCAAGAAGCACAACGACGTCAGGTAGGTTGAGTAGTCGCTCGATGACGCGCTTAGATAAGGTCAGTCATGCCGGACCGGGTGGTCTGCGGACCCCTTCCCCATCCGGGGGTAACCTCTTACACCAACGCTCAAAGAGTACCAACCAGTTGTTTAAATTGACCAGGACTGAGTTACTGAGGCAGGAGAAGGCTAATAAGAAACGGGAGGGTAAATGTTCCCTATGTTCTGTTTATTATTTTATTTATTTCGATTATACTCATGTTTTCTTTAATTTATTATTATTCTACTTTGTTATGTGTATCTTTTTCTTTCCAAACTTTTCTTTGTGTTAATTCACTTATGTTTTCACACATTTAACTTTGAATTCACCACGTTTTTCAAAGTGCACTATTCTTTCTATATCACACACTCTTTCTCTGTTTCTTTAAAATTTGGTTTAGTACTATTTGTGTTTACAACGACGATAGTTCCGAGCCTTGAAACTCCATTGCAATGGAGGGAACTATTACATTAGCAAAAACTCTTTCCTGTTCTCAAGTTTGGTTTGGGTTTTGGGTGTATGTGTACATTGAATGTACATTGTTTCCATTGTACTTCTTTTCACTGTTGTTGGGGTGGTTTCAAAAATTGGGGGAGACTCGGTGTCCGGTGATGGTTTACTTAAGTATTTTTGCACCAATTTGAATGTGACTCTATGGTAGAGACATTAGGGTTCCAAATAGTTTCATAATATTTTTTATCAAATAACGAAAGAGAAATCAAGATATTTAGATTAGCTTAAAATATTCACTTTTCATTATTAAAACTTGATTTTTCACCTCTTGCTTCATAATTCACAGCATCATGTAGACAAATCGGGCTAATTTTGAAGAAATATCTTAGCAAACTTCAATTAAGGGAAATTAGAAAAAATTTGAGTAGGAAGTCTGTGACCAAGAAATTTATTATCGTTAAAATTATTCCCTTGCGTTTCTTACAGCAACCTTTTTTAAAAGCTATGTAATTATCGCCGATTCCCTTTTAGAACGAAGCACTGAATAATATTAAGCGTACAAATGATTAGCACTAACTAATGCAAGTGCATAGGCCAATATTAGAATGATTAGTCAAGCAGTTAATGCATTTTTAGGTTTTCTCGTAATAGAAAAATTTGCTTGTCTCTGTTTTGTACTGTCTTCAAGTAATTATTTAGTAGTAGCTAGTTGATTGCTTGTGCAATATAACAGGATATTTAGAAATAATACTTGTATGTTACTTTTAGCGGAGACATGATATATTATGAAGGAAGATGATTCTGTGGACTTAGAGATATTAATGGAATTGTTTTTTTGCCTTTTCTGTGGATATTTTTAATGTAGGATTCTCCTCGACGATGTCGACAAGACCCCCCTCCAGCTTAAGTTCCACAGCGACCCCTTCCATAATGACAAGTTCTACTCACTCAGCAGTGAACATGCGGTCACGTCCTTCTGCTCGAAAACCTCGACCAGTTAGTGTTCACGTTACCGGAATCTCTTCCACAAACTCCACAGCTGCTACCACTCCTACAACAGGGGAAGAGCGGCGGTTCGCCCCAAGGAGAATTTTGGATGAGAATAGGCGCAAAGCAGATTTGGATCGTTTGGCCACCCCACGCATGAGAACTCCCACGTCTGAAGAGAGGGATATTAATAAGAAGTCGGAAAATAGTGCCGTAACAACCACTACAACTCCAAAACAAAAACCAGACTTTTCAACCATTCGACGTTCTGCTTCTAAAAATAAGAAGATTGACGAAGTGATCAAGAAACCACAAACGCCGGATAGTAACAAAACTGTATCTAATCAACATAGTAAGTCTCCCTCTATGGAGAGAGAAAAGATGGAGAGTAAATCTCCTGTGGACAAACCTGAGAAAGCGACGTTGGAGAAGCCGGAAAAAACTGAGAAGGATGTGATTCCTGAGAAGGTGACTCAAAATGTTCCTGAAAAGGTCCTTGATATAGCTCCAAAAGTGGAGGATGCTGTGAAACCAGCAGCAGTGTCGGAGCAAAAACAAGGTGGTGATGCCCCGGCAGAGACGACGACAAGTGCGAATTTAATCGATACATCGAATGTGACTGCTGCAGCAGAAGTTAATACAGATTCAGCTAACAATATTAGCGTTGCTGTGGAGGAACAAAAAAGTAGTAGTACAACTACCGGAAGTGTCTCCAATCAACTGATTAACTTCGATGAGGAGACACCCAACAGGATTGAAGTGGAAGTTGTCAAGTCTAATGGCATTTCCACTGATTTCCTTAACAGTACCACCAATACTTCAGTCACTAATGCTAATAATGACGAGGCTATTCGAGAGGAGTCACAGGAACAGTCAGAGGTGATTATTAAACCTAAGATCACGAATGAAGAGCAAGCTAAAGCTGCGCTGGCAGAAAAGCGAAGATTGGCCAGAGAAGCTCAAGAGAGAGAAGCGGCGAGGCTGGAAGAGCTCCAACGTCAGGAAGAAGAAAAACAGAGAAAGGAATTAGAGGAACAGGAAAGGTTGTTGGTGGAGACGAGAAAGGCGGAAGAAGAAAGGTTGCAGAAAGCGATTCGGGAGAGGGAGCTGAGGGAAGAGGAGGAGCGGAAGAGAGCTGAGGAGGAAGAAGTTGCACGCTTAGAAAAGGAGGCAGCGGATAGAGAAGCTGCAAAAGAAGTTGAGCGCTTGAGGTTAGAAATGGAGGAAAGGCTGAAGCGAGAGGAGGAGGAGAGAGTCGAGAGACGAAGGAGAGTTGAGGCCATTATGAGTCGTACCAGAGTTGCGAATAGAAAGTCCGGCATTCAAGATCAGAATCAGCAAGAAAATCTTAAGAATGTGTAAGTTACTGCTACAGTTAATATTTTGAATAAAATTCTTCCCGAGTGTAACCTAATTCGGTTACTGATTGTTGGAATTCTAAGATACATTTTGTAGGTGTCGTATTTTTTTTCATTCTGTCATTATGGTTGGTCTAAATTGTTGAATAATTTAAATTATTGCAGGCAAAAGCAAGACCCAGAAGTGTCTCCAGCTCCAGAAGTGATTCCGACGACGATGAATAATGAGACATTTAATAATCTTCAGAATAGTTCTATAATTAATAACTTTACTAATAATAATACAACTAATTCCTCCACGTTAATTTCCTTTGACGATAATAATCATCCCACGTTCAACTATAATAATCGAGGGCAGCCCGAACCACAACTTGATGGTGCTTTTACAACGAGTGCTACGACTACTCCAGTATCTAATACTGTTTCTCCTGCATCCACTATGACTCCAACGGTCATCGCTACTACTGATGGAGCTGCCGCTTTCCCAGTTCCCGAATCCGCTGCTGCTACTATACAAGGTACAGCTCTTGAATTTGCACGAATTGAGCTATTTTTTAATGAATTTTATTAGAGAATTCGAACTTTTGTTGTTATTACATAAATAGAGGGATAAAACAGAACAATCAGGTTACTCATTTGTAATCCGATGATTTTTTTCTAGACCTGTTATCCTAGACATGAAAAATTCTGTGGTGGCTCTGGGTCGATGTCAAAACCTAAACATGTATGGGAATCTATGTTACATACTATATGAGAGTGAGAGAATGAGCAAGAAGCCTATATGAAGAGAAAGAATTTTGATCATACATACATTATATCGCGAACAGGAACGTGTGTTGCTATTCAAGATACAATACATGCATACATCTACTGTACACATTCAAAATTACGACTATTCCCATTTAAAATTTAATAATTAATTACTTGAACAATAATTTTAACAAACAATGTTATTATTACAAGCTTATATTGTTATTATTATTCCGCTGTTGTTATAAATAATAGTAATAATAAAATATTGACTAAGAAGTTTGAAAAACAGTTAACTTTTAAAAATTCATTATGTAAAACACCGGTACAGCTTGCAATTATTGTGCTATTATGTGAGATGCAATGCTAAAAATATATATCACTAATCTATAACCATTTCTCCTTCAATGTATCATTTCCTTATCTAATGTATGTGTATATCAGATTCTCACTAACCGTAAATGTTGTAGTAATTAATTATTGAAGAAAAAATCCACTGATTTCAAAATAGCAGATCAAATGTAAAACTCATTAAATGCACGGCAGCCAAATCCCTTGCGCTTGGTATGATAATTAAATATTACTGTTGAACATAAAATATTTAATTAGTTCCGTTATGTCATAAGTTCTTCTGATTGACGAATTAATTATTATTATTGCAGCAAAATCGTGAAGAATACAAATTGTAATTTTCAAAAAAAAATATATAATTGAGCTATGAATAATCAAGGATTATAACATTAATCAAATTTATGAGCTATATATGTAAGTGAAGAATTACTAATGAAAGTTTTGAAGTGAGTTATACAATTGAAATAATTCGAATTTAAAAACTCAACCTGACATGTCACACCTGCGACCCTTTTTGTGGAAGGAAGAAGAAGAAAGGAGTAGAGTAACTATTCTATAGAGTTAAGAGCCACACGCTATATATCTTAGTAATATTATTATTATTATTATTGTTATTATTATTATTATTATTATTACTAGATCCTAGAGTTGTGTAATTGATTTATGTGCGCTATTGAATTTAATTAATTATTGTTTATGTTTTAACATCCATCGTTCGTGTGTACTATATATACAGATTTTGTAAGCAGAAAAATACCTAAAAGTCTGATATGTGTGTTGTAGAAAAAAAGATACGATTTATGATGATGATCATGATGATGATGATGATGATGATAAGATGATATGAAAGAAGAAGAAGAAGAAAAATAATAATAATTTTTTTGTTTTATTAATTTATTACTCATCTCATTTGGATTTTTCTACGAGAAGAGAGGCGAGGCAGAAAAAAACCCACATGGAATATTTTTCTAATAAGCTGTTAGCTGTTATCATTTATACAGTGATTTGTACAACCCTCGTGTATTTGTCACAGTCACATTTTGGAAAACATGAGGATTTAGGGGACATGCATATTATTCACCTACTACATGTACCGTTGATTGTCACGTTAAAACATAATGTATGGAGCGTATATAGGTCCATGTGTAAATACTATAAGATATTATTCATGATGATAACCATGTTTACCTTCCGCTTTTCCTTTCCCTTGAAAAACTAAACATTTGTAATGAGTCAGGATGTATCAGTGGGAGCTTATTTAATAGGATGAAGTTCTGATGCAGAATGCAGATATGTCTTTTTGGGTTTCAACCTATCTTCCTCATCTTCGTCTCGTCTGATTTGAAAACCAGATGTGACACAAGAAGAGAGAGAGAGAAAAAAAAAAGAAACAGAGAGAGAGCGGTGGAAATGCAATGAGTTAAAAATAAACATGAACCGAACGACACTTGACTTGGGAGTTCGTGTCCTAAAAATAGCAAAATATAATGTTATGGGTCTTGTTGAAAAGCGGTAAAGTTTCGAAAAGTCCTCTCTCTCATCAACGAATCTTGAGCAGAAAATTAATTCAGACTTGCTTTAGATTTCCAGTAAGTCTCTATAATTTTTCTTTTTTTCCTCCTGTCTGTCTCTCTCTCTATCTCAGAAATTTTGTTGCCATACAGTTTTATTGTGTACACAGAAAAAAAATGAAGGACCTTCTTCTAGTAGCTATTGTCCTAGTAGTGGTCTTATCATCTTGTTCCCATTCATTGTTAATTCCTGAGAGTGGTGGTGGTGGGGGGATGGGGAGTCATCGGAATTTGGAAAATGTTCTTACAAGACTTAGCTCCCGATTGGATGTGATTGCTCTAAGGATTGATCATTTGGATAATCGTCTCGGCAGATTTCAAGCTTCCGTAAATAATCGATTGGATGGCATTGAAAACGTTGGTACTAAATTTTATAAGGAATAATTTATTTTTGTTTTGTGCCGCCCTACGTTTTTTTTTATGTGTATACATTTATTTTCCATTTACATAAACTTTTCTACATATTTTTTACATTCCGATTTTATACAAATTTGGATAAATTAGGATTATAATTTTTCATCCAAATTTTTTCTTCTGCCGGATTTATTTCCGTGTTTAATCTCGTGTTTTTAGTATGTCTAATTTTTTTGCATGCTCTTATTATGTAACTACATCTATGAGCATGTAAAAAGTTTTTGGAATGAACACGCATTTTTGTTGAGGTTTTACAACCAACATTTTTTTGGCTTCCTTCCTCTATTTTCTCCCTTTGATAAAAGTATAAAAAATTCCACGAATAACTTGCAATAGTACAACATAGAAATTTGAAATTACAAATTCAAATGAATTCAAAACAAAATTGAATTAATATTATAAAATGTCCAAGTTTTTATGGCAAAACAAAATTCCTGGAAATTATACATTTGTAAAATCCCTAACACAAACTAGTTGAATTTTATACACATATGAGCCGGAGTGAACCAAGTTATGTAAAAAAAAAGTTGATTAATTACTATTCTGTACTGTTGGATTTATATGGAAATTTGTAAACTGCCATTAAAATTTGTGTTTTTTTTAAATTAAAATTTATTTTTCTCTTTTAAAAATATAGAGTCTCACAGCCACGAAACTACGAGTTGACATGATGACGGAAGAAGTGACCCGAGTGGATGAGAATCTAAGTCGGAAATGGAAGAATTTCGAGACGAAGATTGACACAAGCGTAACAAGTTTGGATACAAAATACGAAAGTAAATTAAACTTGGTTCTCCGGGAGGGTCGAAGAATTGGCGATAGTTTACATGGGATTTTCTCAAGTGTAGAGAAGCGGGTCACGGCCCTCGTCTCCTCTGTGAATGCAACTCTGATTCAATTTATGGAACAGAGTAATAGTAGCTTGAAAGCTCTCTCAGCTCAATCAGCCTCCGCCCCAAGTTCCAGCTCTTCGGGAGGAATTCTACCATCAACCACAGCACAACCCAATACTAATTTAATCACTAACAAGGTCTATTACCCAAAAAAATTTCCTTTTAAAATTACCCCCACCATTTTTTTTCTCCTCCTTTTTTTCTCCTTCCCTTAAATTGTGAAGGAGCAGATTTTCTCCAATTTTGAGATATAATTTTCCACAAGATTTTATCTCATCATTTGCTATTTTTTTCCCTTCCTTTTGGTTAATTATTTTTTCTCCGAAATGGAATTTTTCCCATTTATTTTTATTCCTCTCTGGATTTCTTCCTAAATGTGTATTTTATAATATATATATGTGTTTATATGTATGTAATTTTTCTAGATAGAAATATTTCTATGTATATTTTTTTTAACGCGGTCCACCAAAACCATCGTCTTGTTTCCTTCCTAAATTAGGTTTCCAACATGTTTGATGATTTGATTGAGCGGTCGGCGAGGATGGAGAATTCCATTAGAGAGAGCCTTGCAGTGAGTAATGCTACCAGAAGGGAATTTCAGGAGAGCTTTCGTTCCCTGATGGCCTTCCGAGCTCGAGCTAGTACCGGCACTTATCATTCTCCGGGCGGATCTGCTGCAGCCGCTGCTGCTGCCACTGCTGAAGGTATTAAATGCAATGCTTTTTTTATAATAAATATGTATAGGCCCCTCTTCAAACAAATTCTTCCATTTAAAAATTATCTGATGACAAAACGGATTTCTCGAGTAAAAAAAATAATGTTAAACTTTAACGCCACCTGCTTAATTTTAAAAATGTTGTCTACTCAGCCTGAGTTAAGTTATCAAAGTAAGGAAAGTAGGGATGTCGTTAATAAAAAAGCCCTTGAATCATTAATAGTAGGTTGACATAAGAATAGGGTGGAATTTGACGTACGCTTATGTTATATTTTCGCAAAAAAAAACATTTATTACATTTCTAATGGATTTCTCAATTGTAGGAGGTCTCGGGGGGAAATTCAATAACTCGTAGGATTTTAACAATAGGAAATCCAGGGAAATTACTGGCCATTGGAGAAATCTCCATGAATGTAAAATTATTGGAGGGGAAAAATAGCATTTTTTTACTCTTTCTCTCTCAGGGTTTAAAACTCTATATGTTTATACTATAGAGCTTGAAATTGCATGAGTAAACAGGAAAATTCTGGTGGAATTTGCGAGAGAAAGAGACGGGAGAGAGAGAGAAGAATACGGGGAAATTATATGCATGACAAGAGGCTTTTCCTCTTCCCTCGCTCTCACATAGTCCTCAGTGTAGTCCTCACTGGCTTGAGAAAAAAAGAAATCCTGTGACGATTTCACTCTATTTATGATTATGTGTATATTTTTGTATTCATGCGGGTGTGTGTACTAGAACGTTTAACATTATTGTAAATGGGCTCTCTCATATATTTTCCCCTTTCTCTATATATTCTATAGCAACGTCCATGGCAATTTTGGAGACTTTAGCCTCGACAGAGTCCATGTCCACAGCGATTTCTCGTCGGCTCAATGAGTTGACAAGATCCATTGAAGAACGATTTGAATTAGTTTCAATGACACTCAATGGATTCTTTGAGTCATGCATCCGGATTCAAGAAGGAGCCCCACTTATCGAGGAACACATTGCAGAATTGTTGGATAAAATATTAAATTCTTTTGAAAACAGGTTCGTTCGTGTAGTCAATTTTCCTTCCTCATTTTCTATTATCCCATTATTTTCCTTTATAAAGGTATAACGCTATATCAGCCTATATATAGATCAAGCCAAAATATATAAGTATAAATGTATTTAATTCCCAAGCCAATTCCCTTGTTATTTTCTAACCACGAACCAATTTCCATGTTAGTTTTCCTATGCTACAATATATATGCTGTTCGTTCACGTACGTAAACAAAATTATTTTTCCTCAAATTACAATTTTCTCTTGTAACATTCAAGGAAGGTGCTTGCTTGCTTTTCCTGAGCACGTGAAAAAAAATATATTTTTGGAATATAACTGACAAGTCCCTTTTATCATATCTTTGAATCTATTCGCACCACTTCCGTCCTCTCTCCCTTCTCCCAGAGCGATAATGTCGATAAAATATGTCAAAACTTTTATTGCCGACAGGCTATATAGTAAAAAATAAGAAAAAAGACAAAAATTGCTCCAACATTTTGTCACTAAACGTCAGTCAAAAATATTGAATTTTCCCTATGAAAAATGATTTTTCTTACGTGTCGTGTGAGAAAGAAAAACTACGTTGAAATGAATGTAATATTTCCAAGGAATATACGTTTCCTTTCAAGAATTTGAAAATATTAGGGATTTCCTTCCGGCAAAATAATTCTTATGACTTTTACAAGCAGGTACATGCTCCATTTGGGTATGGAATGCGCAAGAAAAAAATTTTAAACTTACTTTTTGAAAAATTTTGACAACCTTATGAAATAACTTTTTTTGAAAAAATTCCATTAGTTTTGCGAAATTGGAAATCCCTGGAGCTTGCTATGGTTTCATCACCATGTACTACTGTAAAAAAATGAAATTCCTTTAGCCAAAGTTAACCTCTCCTTTTTTTGAAAAATGACATTAGATTAGTTTCGCTTCAGGCTGGTCAAGTTCTTTGGAATACATAATGAACCAGTGGTAGAGATATGTATGGAGAGAACCTGTCAAATTTGAAGGTATCAGCCCTATATAAAAAGGAAGATGGGAGTAAACGTCAGAATCCAGGGGCTTTTTCTGTAGTTTGTCTATACTATGCACTACGTAAATAGAAAATCGTAATCGGAAATCTTGCTCGTTTTTCATCCCTAGAAAAACCTTTCTCCTTTCCCTAAAAACCAATTCCACGTATGTAGTAACAATATAATGGGATAGTAACAAATTGGATTCCCATGTTCATATCAATTTTCCCGCCTTTATTCCCATTCATATTAATCTTACTTGTCTGACAATTTTCACTTAGCCAGCCCTAAATTTGAATTTTCATTTTCCCATTTATATCTATTTCTCAGTTTCGCGCACTTTTCTCTCCACAAGTAGATATAGATGATGGATTCACCTCAGTTTTTATTGAATTTTAAATTCCATAGCTCTCACCTTATCAAAAAAAAGACTAAATGGATAAATTTGAATCACATTTGAAATTACTATTAGTGACAAAATCAAACGTGTGATAAATTATATTGAGAAAATCGGCTAGAATTTCCAAGAATTTTGTCATTACAAAAAATTACTTTTTCCCATTTCCATTGAAAATTGACACTAAGTTGGAAATTATCATAGAATTTCCTTTAATGAAATCCAACTCTGTTAAAAATGATTCCATACTATGATTGTAAGCGATGGAATAATTGACGTGATGAAAAATTCATTCCCAAAATTAAACGCCTTAAACTTAGGTTGACATGTTGGGTTAAAGTGCAAAAGGGGCTATAATTTTCCAAACGATGACACTTTTCCCCTTATTTTATGTAGAAAAAAATCATGCAGATTTTCCTACATGAGAAAAAATAATTTTATTAGAGTTGAATTTCTTCAATTTCTAATATTATATTTGACAGGCTGATGAAATTTAATTATCCCAACAGCACCACAACTTGCCCCGACTACAAGCGCCTTCTGGAAAAGTTGGATTCAATGGACTATAAATGTGAATTTCCGGAGACAACTCTAACCAGTCCGCCACCTTCCCCAACTCTCACGTCTTCTGGAGATCCAACAAGTCGAACGGCCTCAGCCAATTATGAAGAGATTCTACGGAATTCAGAGCACTTGGCAGAGGAAGACAAGAAATTACTTTGGGATTCCCTTTTCCCTTTTTCCCATGTGAATAATACCCCTTCTTCTTCTTCCTCTTCATCATCATACGTACCTGAATAAATCCACTTGTTTTTCTTTATAATATTATACAATATCTTATCACAAAAATAATAATAACAACAATAATAATAATAATGACTGCATTATTTACCCACACAAAATTTCATTCCATCTTTTTACATATAGAGTCAAGGAAAAAAAATATTACACCACTTTTTTTCAAAACTTCATTTTTTTAGCGTCCAAGAAAAAAAAATTAATAAGAACACACATTTTTTTTCTCAACTTTTCATTTTGTTCTTTTTAACTCGATTTTGACATCATAATTTGACAAAAATTCAATGCAGAGTATAAAAATAAATGGGTACATAGAAATGCATTGAAATTATTATATGAAATATGTTCCCAATATAAATGCAATAGTACATAAATAAAACAAGATAATAAAACAAGACAAACACTTGTTTTTTTGAGCCTGGAGGCCAACCTCGAAAACTTATATGTTACCTTCAAACACAATAAATTCTAATAGAGATCTTAACAAACAATCTGACACACACACACACGCAAACATACACAAAACATCAAATATAACAAAAAACATTTTTATTCCCCAAAATATTTTCCTTGGAAAAGTCACTCCTTTATAAAAGGACACACATGTATTTGAAATTTATGTACAGGGAAGGACATAAGGGAAAGCTAGGAGTGAGAAAAACGCGTATAGGAAATTCCATGTATAAATTCGAGTCAGTCATATGTACATGTCAGATTGGAACAACTATTAGTGTTCGTCTCGGCGGAAATCTTGAGGGAGAAAGCAAAGAGTGAAGGACAGAGATAGAAGAGGATAGTTTTCTTCATTCGCTTTAGTATTTCTATATACTTTTATGTGTACATATATAAATACATGGGACTATAGAGAGAGAGAGAGAGGACAAGACAGATTGAAATTGCATGAGAAAAAAAAATTTAATGGCTATTTCCCTTTAGTCCATTTCACATTTTCGTGCTATATAGCTCTCTTTCTCTTTCCCTGTCTCTCTTCTTCTTCTTCTTCGTCTTGTTTTTCCTAGCCCGTCATTCATGTTAACATGTTTTTTCGGTACATGGACGGATGTTGCTTGTATAGGAAATTTTTGTGTTTTTTTGGGAAGGAATTACAATTTAGTAGGGGACATTGTCCACATAACCCCAAAGGATGGGGTTATAGTATAAGGAATAAGGTTTTATATTGATGGGGAAATGTATAGGGGGATCTTATTTATAAGAATGGATATTGTGACACAATGCCTTCCTTCGTAAAGTATCCCATCAATAATAATCCTTTCGCACTCTAAGCTCACAAACTAATATCGTATGTGTCCCATGTGTTAAGAGACAGTTCATAATTCATTGGAGTGTACGTAGGTTGAGGGGGGCTTACTAGTGCAGGTTTAATGGGATTACATTTTTGATCGTTTCTGACATATTCGATATATTGACCGGAAATTTGACCTTTGTATAGGGCAAGTTTAGATGGATTCGGGACTGGAACTTTGGGGGATGGAGTGGAACTTTAGGGGGATTTGACTTGAGTGATTTTATTGAGAAATGGGTTTAAAATGTCGGCCAATTTGACTTTTATTGTTTGGGATGAATTGGGAAATTTGGGCTAATTTTACTAAAATTTCGCAATTCAAATTTCAAAGAATTTTACTAAAGTTTTGCAATTCAAATTTCAACGAATTTTACTAAAGTTTTGCCATCCAAATTTTAACGAATTTTACTAAAGTTTTGCCATCGAAATTTTAACGAATTTTACAAAAGTTTTGCTATCCAAATTTCAACAAATTCAACGTTTTGCAATCCAGATTTGAAAGAATTTTTCTAAAATTTTTAACGGATGCCATTGAAATTTCAACCAATTTGACTAAAGTTTTGGGCAATTTCGCCCATAATTTCACAGTAAATGTAATTTATGAACCGACACAATCCAGGTTTTCACCAATTTCCCTAATTTCGACAGACACAATCGCAGAATTTTTTCCACGTCAAAAATTTTCACACATTGAACTCCAATATTGAGGGCTACCCGGAAAAAACTTAGAACTAAACATTTAAAATTTGACCTAAAATAATTACCATAACTTCTACAGAAATTTTCCTTTTCACAAAAAACATATTCCTAAAAAATAGCCAAATTTCCAGCAACAAAATATAAAGGCAAAAAGAGAGAAGCCTATATAAACACCGTCTTTCCGGAAGCATTCCGTTTTTACACGCCCCACCAAAGCCGTCGTGCATCTTAGCACCAAGAATTATTATTATTATTGTTAAGCTCTCCTAGGAAAAGTATTGGATTCCTCGTCTCCATATAACTATGTACGTACATACATGGAAAAATTCCTCCATCCCTCCTTTCAAATATCTCCTCAATACTAAAAGAACCAACCATATAGAAATCCCTATAGAAAACACCCTCATCCTCTCCCTTACTCCTATTCTTAGCAATCCTCTAGTAACTGTTATGATTTACGACGATGCTCATCACTAGGCCGAGAGGCTTTCTGCCCTTCCTCATCTCCCACTTTTCTATTTCCCTTCATTCCTCCACAAATTCTCTTTCTTTCTCTCTCTCTCTCTCTCTCCCTGCAAAAAAAAATTCATAAGAATCAAAATCAAGCAACTCTCAAAATAACAAAAAAAATCTCCTCGAAGAAAATGTCATAAAAGGTGATAATAAAAAAACTAATTTTGTCCTCTCCTCGAAAAAAAGATTTTCTTCCCTGATTTTTAATTCCCTCTCATTTTTCCACTCCCCTCCACAAATACAATTGCCTCTTAGCTCCACAAAATATGAGTGGCTATGATGAAACTTAGAGAACCAAGCATGTGGAAAACTTTCTTCCATGATTTCTTACACAGAGCACATAAATACACGAGAGCTTGAGAGTTGAAGAAGAACCAAGGGAATCACAGAGACAGAGCGAGTGAGAGGAGCTACACAAGCGAAAAAAAACCTGAGGATGCGAGAGAGAGAGAGAGAGAAAAAATCCCATGACATGGGAAAAGGAAAGAAATTGTGAACAAACGAGAAAAACGAAGGAAGAAGAAGAGTAGCGAAAGAGGAAAACTCCGAGCAACGAGCCAAGGAAAAAGAGAGAGAGAAAGCAAGAGAAAATAAGAGAGAGAGAGAAAGTGCAAGGAGCCTTGTAATAAACCATTGCATACTTTTCCCAGGATTTTTTTCTCAAACTTTTTTTTTTCTCTCTCTCACTCTCTCTCCCTTCTCTAAACAACCAAGTCTAGATTTTAACCAAGCGTAGGAAAACGTTACAATTATATAAATACACCTCCCTCCATAGAGCCAACTCCTTGACATATATTGAACCCTCAACTTGAGAAAGTAACCTTAAAATAAGTATCAAAAAGTACTCAAGCAATCAACCCATGGAAATACTTTCCTTCTTCCAAGTAGATACATATAATTTCCTAGCAGTACATTATCCGTCTGTAACACAGTCCGTGTGCGTGTGTGTTTGTGTTCTACTCTAAAAGGAGCAGGGATAAGTAGAAGGAGAAGAAGAAGAAGAGGAAGAAGAGAAGAGCTTCTATATTTACACTCATACCATCCCCTTTCGTCAGCACTTATTCTCCTACCCCTGGGGGCTGTTCCCACTTTCCCCTTAACTACATCACGGTCACGTCCTGTGGATGCTGCCAACAGCTTGGAAATCCATGCCTCACCTCTCCTCTATCCTCTCCTACCTACCTACCTATGCATTAACATAATGAACATTTTACTTTAACAGGAAATAAAAAAAATACTACAACTTTTCTTTTCAATATACAGTTACTCCGGGGTCTCAATGATATACTTGAGACCCAAGAGGATTTTGTACATACTATAAAATATATTCTACCACTATACGCTTGCCTTGTTCAATTAGCTCTCCGTGTACTGTACTTTTGGGACCCATCTTTTCACACCTGTTCCGTCAGCGACTACAGTGGTATGTGTAGTTCGTATTGAAAATCCAAAGCATTTTTGGAAACGGTAACAAAAAATTAGTGAATGTATCATGGAATTTTTCTTAAAACAATTCACAAGTAGATGAGCTGGAGAAAGTCTTTGTACTTGAGAAAGACGAAAGTTGGTGGTGAAAGCATTAAAAGCATGGGAGAAAATTCATGTGAAAAAAACTTGGGAAAAATCGGAGAAAGTATGGATGAAAGTAGTGGAGAGAGCATAATTTGGAGGGAAAATTCATGGAGAAAGTATTTCTGGAGGAGAATTTAATGAAAAAATCATTTCTGGTGGAAAAATTCACGGAGAAAACATTACTTGAGGAGAAATTCGTGAAGAAAGCAATTCTGGAGGGGGAAATCATGGAGAAAGCTTTATTTGAGGAGAAATTCTTGAAGAAAGCCTTTTTTTAGAGGAGAAAGTCACAGAGGAAACATTTGTAGGAAAAAAAGTCATGGGGAAATCATTTTCGGAGGATAAAGTCATAAGAGAAAGTAGTGAAAGGGAAGGAGAAAGTTCCCGAGGAAAAGCAAAGAAAACAGGCCAAAGGTCCCGGTGAAAGGAGTGAAAGTAAAAGCCAAAGTCCTTGAACATGGCTAAAAATCCCATCTGAAATTGCAGTTGCATCATTTAAACTTTCCATTGCATTGCAACATTTGAACTTTCCATTGCATTGCATTATTCATAATATATATATACAGCGTCAATCCCCTAGTAATTACGCCTTACGCCTCCCGTAAAACTCATCTTCCCATGCATACATAGAAAAGTCAAGGAGGAGACCGAAAAAGGGAAACAAATCTTTGGTTGATACACGGATCAAAGATAATTTTTAAATTACTCAAGAGACCAAGGGAGAAAGCTCAAGTTGACATCCAAGATAACCTACATAAAATATCATACACATGGGATAACATATACATATATACTTGCTGCTACATAATCTATACAAACTGAATCCTGTACTTTGTACACAGAGAAAAAAACAAGGAGAATCATGATTAATGTCGTTATTTGCGATTTAATGTCTACAACATACAAGCTACACTACTACTACTCACTACAACTACAACTACAACAAGAAAATGAATGTAATTCAAAAAAGAGCCAATCTCAAGGATGGAATGCAAGAGAGCGCGAGAAAAAGTGCAATTTAGACCAAAAGAAATTAGCATTGCTGGATGACGGCACATTTTTTTCTCTCCACACAACTCTCGCTCCCAACTAAATATACGTACATTTTCATCTACAGCTCCTTTTCCACGACCTCTTAAAAGGACCAAAAAACGTGGATTTTCTCATACTCTTCCAATTCTCTCTGTATGTGTTAACATTAAAACCGCCTGGATTTTCCCAGCCCAAGAATTCCTCCTTGGCCTTGTTCTCTCTCTCTCTCTCCTCTTCTTGTTCTTCCTCTCTCTCTCTCTTCTCTATAGTATTAGAAGTTTTGAAAGTGTATATTCATTTCTTATATAAAAATAAACACTATACTCTACTTTCTACCACCACAGAGAGCAGCTCAAGCTTTATACAGAGTTTTTCTTTTGCCAAACATGTTCAATAGAAGAGAAGATTGTTAGGGCGCCTGTGTGTCTCAAACTGCGTCACTACCCTTACACCTTGTACAATATACCTCAGTGGGGTTCACCAGCTAGCCTAGTTCCTCTCTGGAGCTATAATAAGGTGGGTATGCTGCTGTGCCTGGGAAACCCTAACTTTCTCCTATAGGAAGAAAATCACATATATAAAAATCCGAAGGAGATACACATTCAAGCTCTATAACATTCCACTGAGCCACTAGAACAGCTTTGGGTTAGGATCCCCCATTTAAAGTGGCTACTGCTACTACTCCCATGTACCATTATATGACAAAGTCCTATATAACTTCTCTCCAAGCGAATTTAACCAAGTACCCGGGTATCCCCGATAGTTGGAGGAGTCATAGGTCTCCATATTTTATCCTATAGAAATCAACGAATTTTCTCTACTATTTCTATTGAGCACTGTCCCTCCACTATAATATACATATATGTATTTACTACGGATGCATAAAAATATATAAGCAAAATTATACTCTATAACAATGTTATAGCGTAAATTGCATGTATAACAATGTAGGAAAATATCCATAGGAAAAAAATCCTATAAAAAACCCTATAGAAGCGAAATACATAAAATTTGATAAGAGAAATGCATATAAACTATGAGGGTATGTATGTGTATAAGCTTATACGTAGAGAAAATACTACTACAGTTTGAAAGTGTCATGTAGAAAATTATATATATAAGCGTGTATTTGCAGGGAGGAAAATCCTATATGGAATCTATACATACACTTTTGTAGATATAGGAGGAGAAAGCACTGGAGAAAGTCCTGTACCATGAAATGATACCCTCGAAATTGCCATTCGGGAAAATACTACTACTACCACCACTACTACTACTACTACAGTTTTACATGTATATAAAAAAATACATGTAGGAAAATCCTATGTAGCAGTGGATTATATCCTTATAGAAAATCCATACCTTTTTGGACCCTATAGTAATACATAGGAGAAATTGGGTTATATGGAAGGAGCTCGGCTCGGAGAGTCCCGTGGATATAGCACGTTTCTCCAAGCAGCAGCAGCCGTTACTACACTAGAGCTTTTCTCTTTACTAGAGAGAAAATTTTCCCACTACTACCTCCTCCTCATCAAAGCTATACATATGGAGGTCTTTTTGCTATGTTGCTGACAGAAGTCGAGGACTACTACTACGACGAGAGGACGAAGACGACGGTGAGGGCAGTGAGCGCTAGGATATAGGAAAACCTGGAGAAAGTATTGGTGTGTTCTCTTCTTCTTTTTCTTCTCTACTTTTCTCTCTCTCACTTTCTCTTGTATATTGAGCACGGCTCTTTTTTTGAAAAAAAAATCACTCTCCTATACTATAATCATTCTAATACGTGCACACGTTACAATTTACCACTTTCTCCGGTGTGCTACACAAACATATAGGGAGTCATTCATGTGTATATAACACTACATAGAGAGTATAGGGGAAATTACACACGTTTCGTACATTAGAAGTAATCCCTTTTTGCAAAATCCCGTATTGAGTAAAACTCTTGGAGTTTTTACTAAAGAGTGGGTTAGGAAACATTAACTGGAATTCCTCGTGCTATTATAATTCGATATATACTGGGTATGTGTTTATATTTTTTGTATACATTTATATAGGCTATCAAATCCTAGTTGTTGTCAATAGGCTCAAATATTCCTTTGAGATAGGCTGTATATATGGGGTGGATATATAAAGAGAGTACCCTTTGTATGGAGAGAGAGAGAGACAGAGGAAAAGGCTGCATCTAGAAAAACCACACTTTTGCAACTTTTCAAAAGCTCAAACCTGTCTAACAAAATTCCAGTTCCGTTTTCGTGTGTAAACATACAACAACAACTAGAAAAGGAAGGAGGGAGAGCTTGGTAAAATTCGCAATAGTGGTGCACTTTTTCTCTCAACTCCTATCCAAACTATATGAAGAAGAAAATTCCATGGAAAATTGTGGTGCGGTGTGTTGTAGAAAATTATATTCTGCATTTTTTTATACACATAAATATCTGCCAGTTTCAGTGTGCTCCACATTTTTACATGGTAGTTTTTAGTCATCGCTAATGTAGTAATTTAAATAACATGAGTTTTTTTCCTTCTTTCTCTCTGTCTCTCTCTCTATCTCATGTAACAGACAAGGAGCAGCACCTGTACAAATAACCAATCAATTGGATTAACTAATTCTGGGAGTAGATAACAAAACCATAGGAATACTTGGTTGTTGACGCAGAGTGAAATTGCAATACTTTTATTATTTCTTTGTGTTGGAACACACTTGTTTTTTCCCCTATACATGGTAATCGTGTGAGGAAAGGCAAGGCCATAATACTTTTGTATTTACATTTACATTTTAAATGGTGGATTTGTAAAAGCTAAAATTCCTTGTATTTTGTCCTGTTGAAAAAACAAACATTTCCCGCAGTAGTTCACAACTCCTGTACGTTTACGATGTTTGTTTAAGAGTATAGTTTGACTACAGCATTTCTACGAAATATTTTGTATTAGTTTTAATTCAAAAGTGTAGTTTACAAACAATCAGATCTTTGAAATTCTAAACCTATATTGAAAGCCTCCCTTTAATAACGTTAGGATTTAAAAGTCTGATTCTAAAAAATCAAATGTATTGATATACACAAAAACTGTGAGTCGTATTAGAAGTATTTTAACATTTTGAAACCAGATTTTGTAGCAAAAGTTTATATTCAAAGTTCCTGGAAAAATTTCCACCAAATTCAAGAATCAATTTTATTTGGAAATATTTCCAAGAAAATTACCCAGAGCAAAACATTTCCAACCAAAAATTTTATATACGGAAAATTCAATCTCGATTTCTAACTACGAACCCTTAAAACATTTTTATTGGAAAAAACTCAACCCCTATTTTATACTACTCAAACTTCCGACCCCAATTACCTAAAAATGTAAATTCCACGCAAAAATTTGCAAAAAAAACAACTCCTAATTTTCTACCAATATTTATTCACCCAATATTGCCTCTCAAAATTCCTCCAAATCCCCTTTCAATATTTATTCAGCCCATATATGTCTTCTACAAACTTCTCCAAATTCCCTTCATAAACTTCAACTTTCAAGGAATTTTCCGAAACCAAAATATCTAGCAATATATAAATTGAGAGCTCAAAATTTCTACCAATACATTAAAAGCTCCACATTCCAACGAAACTTTTCAACATATATAAACTTTACTTTCAAAAACTTAAGAATCCCGCAATCCACGATATTTTCATTCCCTCCATTATTCAAAATTCCTTGAAAATATGTGGTTAACCCAAACTACGATCCAAATTAACTTTTAAACAAAATCCCAAAGAGCCCCCTAAACTTTATCCGCAATAAAAATAAATACAATTCAAATCCCATCAAATCTCCACCCCAAATGCTTTGAAAATATCCCCAAAATATTTTCCCCCATAAAAATTTCTACGTCTCAAAAAAAAATTGCTCCAATTTTTTTAAAACCCTATAATTATCCACCCGAACAAAATATTTCCCCGTATTATGTCCACATTCTATAACTCACACATACAACATCGGTAGTATAAGGCAGAGAGAGGCTACCACTTAAAATTTCTATTCCCAAAATCAAGCAAGTCTACCTTTTGGCGGTGTATGTGTGTGTGTGTGTGTCTGACTTGAGTGAGTAGATATATGTGTGTGTGCAAGAGTTTGGGATGACGTGATATTGGCGCAGTTTTCAACGTCAAAATCCCCAAGAAGAGAAAAATATTCTTTCCACTTTCCACTATTACACTAGTAGTAGCTCCTACTACTACACTTTACTTTTGTGCCAATGTCTACAACTATAGTATAAAATACCGTCGTCTACCTTTAAAATATTCCAGCCGTGCATGGGAACCTTTCAGTATTGCTTTCGCATTTACTAAAAACATCCTCCTCTCTCTCTCAAAGTCAAACTTTATATTATACCACAACCACCGACCATTATTATTATATCTACTACTCTCCAGCAAAAATATAAAACTATACGTAGGTACACATTTAACACAGCAAAACTCCACATCCTTAATTATTATACTTAAAAGTTGGAATTGGGCGGACCATTTCTCCATAACTCATATACACTCGCACACATTATTAAATATACACACAAATCCATATTAAACCACACATACACACAAACATATATAAATCCACAAAGTACCTTTTTTCCCCCGAAACACCACCAAACTAAAAGTTGTTGCCAAAATTATTATCATTTAATTTTTCTTATATATATTTAGACCCAGGAAAATATTGACAACTTGAGTTCACTGCGGATCTTGAAGACCCAAAAGAGGAAATGTGACTTATTTAATAATAAAATTGTGAAATACTACAAACAAATTGATTTGAAAAATATCACGCACGTGTGTAAATACGACGTTTTGTAAAAACACACATTTGAAGAAGAAAAACAAGTTAAATCAAACGAACCTGGAAAAAGTGAAGCAACATAGATCCAAATAAACAAACTGAATAAAACTAAATCCGTGTTAAACAGCAAATCAAGAAAGATTGTCACACTGTCAATGGTGAAAACACTAGTTGAGTGTGTTAAACGTGGATTATAATGAGAGGAAATTAGACGGAAATGGTGTGACGATTGCTCCTGTCACCTTCATGTCCACACATCTGTCGGTCATTTGTCAATGGGTGGGTCAATTATTCAGGATGACGTGCAACAGCAGCAGCAGTAGTTCCATTTCCAATGTATTATCGTAGTGGCTGGCTGACCTCGAAAAAGTGACTTCTCCCACAGTTGTGTGTTTTATTTCTCTTTGTATTGCTAAATAAATCTGGAACTTGGATTTCTTCTTCTTAGCCTTGTCCTTGTTGTGTAGAGAAAATTTTACGTCCAATGGAAACTGGTCATTTATAAAAACATAAATATTATTGTGTGTCATATGGAAAATCTTGTAATTCTGGGAGTTGAAAAAGTTGCTGTTGATGGTCAAAGTGTGGGCGTTGGGACATTTCCTTATGGATCTTCAAAGTGTGAGATGATGAATCATCGATCATCTCTGCGTAAAGATTGAAGTTAACTAGTACTAATAAAGTTTTTAAAGAAAATATTATTAATGGATTTTAATTTGAAGAAGCATCTGTAAATAAAGTGTTCTTGATGGAGACGGAATCTAATAGTGGGAAATTTAGGATGTAATATAATAATAAAAGTGGTGGAAGAAGGAAAAGACAAAGATGAAGAAGTTCACATTTAAAAACGTCCTCGATGGATTCCGGTCCTCGGTGACCACATCGGGTAGCGGGGCTTCGGGCTCTTCCTCCGCTGGGGGTGGAGGAGAGAGGCCCTATCCTGTCAATGAAATTGTTGAGAATCTCAAGCCGGAGTACTTTAATGTGACCAAGGTAAAAGAAAAAAAAAGGAGGATTGGAGTTTTTAATCTAATTAGTTATTATTGTATGATTAAATTAAAAACCAAGGAGATTAAAAGTTTGTTAAGCGGGAGAGAATTATGGTTGTAAGTATATTGTGTGGGAATCTTATTGGAATGAAGTTTCTGTTCTGGGTTTATCATTTATATAGCGTAATATATAGGAAATTGATATATATTTGTTTGTTAAGGGAGTTTTAGGAGTTTGGGTGTATATGTTAATCTCGAGGTATAATATGTAGTTTTACTTTTAGTTCTTGGCTGATGAGATGTTGCAATTTAATTAACACCCCGCAAGTTCTGTCAGTTTAAGAAACTTTGTTTCACTTGAGTGAATTGTGAGAGTCTGGAGAGTTTGGTGGGTTTTTTTTGAGGTGTTGACATTTAAGATGTAATTTATTTCTCATTTTAGTTTCGTAGAGTTGATGGGGATTTTGATGATGTTAAGTTGGTTGGCGGCTAATTTTATTTTTGTTTCTGTAGGTTTTCGGGGAGTTGAGGGTTTTTGGAGTAGATGTGATGGTGTTATTGTTCTGTATGGTCATGTTTTGTTAATATTTGGCTTTTGTAGAGTTGGTGGTGGTGGTGGTGATTTGTTATTTTGTTAATTTGTTAGTTTGTTTGTTAAAAAGTTAGTGCTAACTGAAATGTTGTGGCTGTTGAGATTGTTACAGATTTTCTTGGTAATGTTGACTTTGAAAGTTGGCTTCTTCGAATTTTGTTGATATTGGTGTACCGTTGGGGTCATAGGGATTGTTATGATTATATTAGAAGAATTTCAGGCTTTTATCTTCGTACATAAAGGCTTTGGAGGTGATGGAAATTTGATGAGATGGAAATTGGGTGTGTGGGCTTCATTGTGGGATTTTTCATTTTTTGATGTGTTACAGAGAATTTTAACCTGTTTAATTATTATAGATGCTGAAGCTTAATAAAATTTTGATGGTGATGTTGACTTTGGAAGTTCGCTTCTATTGGAATTTTGTTGATATTCCTATGCCGTTGGGGTTGTTATGATTATATTAGAAGAATTTCAGGCTTTTATCTTCGTAAAATGACTTTGGAGGTAATGGAAACTCGATAAGATGGAAATTGGGTGTGGGGGGTTCCATTGTGGCATTTTTCATTTGTGATGTGCTAGAATTTTAACCTGTTTAATTAGAGATGCTGCGTGAAGCTTGATAAAATTAAGGAGCGCTTATTTCAATCCATTACTGAACACCCGAAACTCCTCGGGATGGAATGTTACTATGGACAGAAATCAGGGGGGTTTTTGTTGGTTTTAGAGCTCGTTTCTGAAATTTTGATTAATTACGTTTTTTGGAAGTTTGTTGGCTTTTGAATTGGAAGAGAGTTTGTGGATCGATTTTATTAGTAGAATTTTAATAAATACTAGTAGAGAATTTAGGTTTGGCCCAATGACCTATTGATTATCTGCCGGCGTGAATGATTCATGGAAATTTATAAATTTTAATTTCTTATTTAGATTCCGACATAGGCGTTCTATTTTTTGCTGAATCCATTTCTTTAAAATTTTAAATTTAAGTAAAACATGGACAGAGAGTACTCGCTAATAGTAATTATTGTTTTACATTAGAGTTATAGAAAGCGTGGTGGTTTTAAGGATGTCAAGGAAGCTGATTTCATTACTTTTGTTAATTGTGCAGATTTATTTGTGTTAGGTGGTTTGTTCCGCTCTTGTTTAGGAACTAAAAACTCGTTGTTTAACAACCTGTGCTCTGTTGAATATTGTATTCTCGTGATGTCACCTTGCATTATTGATGTAAGTGCTTTCGTCATGCTAGCTTAGTTAGAGTGTTTAGCGAAGCCACTACAGGATCTAAATAATAACCTTAAATTCCAAGTAATCATCTTGATCATGCGGCGGTAAGCATTGGATTGGTCATCGTAATGAAACTTTTGACAGTTGTGGTTGCCCTCATGAATTCCCTTGTTTCACAGTTCGCAGTTTCCCAGTCCCATTTTGCTGTGTCACAAAGCTAAAAACTTGAATAACCCTTTTGACTTTTGTGAGATACTATAATCATAATCAAATGGGTGGAAAGTAATTGTTCAGATTTAGGAATTTACCATGGTGTAAAATGTATATTTCAACTAGAAAGAGCAAGTGCGTGGAATTTGAATGAAAGTTAACAAGTTATGGATGTATATATTTATAGGTAGGAGAGTTTTGAATGATAGGCCTTGATTATCCAATCTATTTCAACGTCAATCTGTCAACTTGTCCACGACCTGACAGTTTCCCCCCTCAAATGATAAAATAATGCATCGTAGCGTTAAATTTCCATGTCTTTTTTTATTATTCAGTATCTACTTTACTCATCAAATTATCATTTTAAGCGGGGGAATCAAGAGATTGACTATGAAGAACGAGGGTTCCGGTTTCGGGGCTTTCAGCCAGGCTCCACACCACATATAATTTTGTTATGTAGAGAGTTACGAGTTTATAGAAATCTGTGTCGAGACGTTACGTCGGCCGTGTCATCTCCATTTTCTAGTATTTTTCCCCCGCGCAGAACTGTAAATTACAAGGAGAGTCAGACTTTGCGGAAACTTATGCATCATAATCTAATATAGTACTTTCATGTTAAAAAAGATGAAATATTATAACTTTTTCACTCTTTCTTAAATCTTTTTCCAGACTTTCTGCCATGGATTTCCATATCAACCGACATCAATGGCTTTCGACCCAGTTCAAAAACTAATTGCGATTGGAACTCAAGCGGGATCGTTGAGACTGTAAGTTTTTTCCTCACTCAACTTTGTATGCATACGAACGATGCCCTCCTGTAAAAACTATATTTTACGTACAGAAAGTATTCAGCCAAGTTTAACAACGACTCATTCTTCTAATAATGTCCGACATAATAATTATTGATGTGTTTATTTACCCATGCGTGTATCGTTTTAAGAATTCTATACATCAAGTAAGTAAATTAGATTTAGGTTTTGTATGTAAAAATCTAACTAAGAATAATAGTGAACACAAGTAAAGTTTACGTATCATTTCAGCTCTAAAGAGAATATCCACCTATAAGTCACATGGAATCATCCGGAAAAATGTAAGAGGCTTAAAGTTGTCAGGTTGAGGAAGATCCCTTGTTTGATGTAGGACTCGGCGAGTGTGGATATGCAAGCTAAATTATACGTTAGACCCTGCTTATGCAACTGCCTTATTTGCATCAGCAACCATTTAAAGTTTAAAGGAAAAGCTCAGAGTCTGTCAGCAGACAAAAAATCCACGGCTATATATATTATATAGAAAGTTATTTAGGAAAATTCCTTGATTTAATATTTTTTTACTTTATAGTGGATTCTGCAATTAGGACAAAAGAAATGAGTGGGTGGGGATAAATGATTGGAGATAAGTTGAGTTTTCCTCCAGAGAGACAGAGAGTCGATTAAGATGACGGAGAATAATATATTTGAGATGACAAGGATTTTCTTCTTCTCTCATATAACCAATAATCGAAAACCATATTTCTCCAACAGTCCTTGAGAACGAAAGCAGAGTCAACAGAACTCTGTTAAGTGGTCCTATTGTCAGTCAAGCAGGCTTTCGTGGGACAAGTCAAGTAATATAATCCACAATAATGAAACTATAGACAGTCTCAAGGAGAATTATTACATATATTATAATAGGGAAATCTTTTGTATAGAATAGTTGATAAAAACACTGGATTTTTATGCATATAGAGGCTTTTGTATACATTTTGTATATATAACATTATTATTACGTAGAGCTCTATCTTTTACATTTAATGTCTCTAATACTTAAACTTACAATAGAAAGTTTAATATACACAAGGAAAAGCTTAACTTTCCTCAGTATTATTGAATTTACTTATGTATAGTGACGTCTATTGTTCTCCCCTTGAATTTATAATACATGTTGTTATTCCTTATCCAATTATTCTTAAGTGTCCCACAATATAGTTACAGATGGTCTGCTGTCCACATAAGAAGCCGAGATATAAGACTCTGTCAGAGTCACTCCTACTGCAGAGTAAATGCTGACAAGAGGAAACGAGTAGAGTAGAGAGAGAAGCTTCAACCCGATAAGGAGTTCTCTCTAATTAACTGTTTATAATTAAATAGATTTTTGTCCGGAACTTTCCAGTTGTTTGATTTGTATTAGATTAGCTATTATTATTATCCATATAGTAGTTTTCTTTTATACACAATCACGGTCTGTCTGACTCTCTCTCTCTCTCTCTCTCACATACAATGACACCCAAACCTATTAATTAGAACGTATTTATGTATCCATCTCTCCTATATTCTCTCTCGCCTTGTATTTAATGTATATATGAAAAGTGTAGTAGCATATAGTTAGTATGTGTGCGGGGGTAAGAAATCAATACAGAAAGTCTACACATGAATATATAGTCATGGCAGAGGAAGTGAAGTGTTAATAGTTAACTGGTATATCTTAGTATAGAGACATTAATCAATAATGCAGATGACTATACATTTGGAGGAAAAGCAGGGTCTTAAAAGACTAACACTACTACGGCACAGAGCTATATCTCTTCTCTGTAGTGCATAGTCCAAGAACGAACGAACACAGCCTCTAATGTACTAGGTGTTGTTGCTAGCTGTTTGCTAGAGCGCTTTTTCAACTAATAGTAGTAGCACACCACTGTTTTAACTACGAGGAAGGAACAAGCGTGTAAAGGGTTTTGTACCACTGAAACGGAATGTGTGTATATGCAAAAAAATCCCTGAAACTTGCGAAAAGTTTTTTATAGTCTTTTGTATAAGCTGTAAATGTAGTATATATCACTCTATACACATGGTTTAGAATAATAACACTGTACACACATACTACATAGCGAGAGCCAGCCCTCTGTGTAAATATAAAATACAGTTTGTGTGGTATACCAAATGATTACCTTGCGTTTTCTTCCAATAATTTCTACTACTCCATATGCTTTCCCATGGAAATTCTGTTGTTTTTTCCGCAAAAGGAACTAACGGAAAAGTTACATTGTTTTTCCATTACAAAATATAAATTTGTTTTGCTTGGAGCAAATACCCTCTTAGTTTCTTCTTGTATGTACCCACAAAAAATATTCAGTTTTGAGGGGAATATTCTGTTAGTCACAGTAATAATAATTCCAAATATATTAAAATTTCCATCTCTTTTGCAAATACGGATTTACGAAACTACGAACACAATTTCGATTGGAGAAAAGTTGGTTGCGGGTTTCAAACCTACATAATTTATTTGCATACTTTCGATTGTATTTGTAGATATAAATGTTAAGCTGTAGCCTAAGTACGTGTATAAACTTCCAAAGATTTTTATCTCGTAAATATTTTTAAAATGAATTTAGCAGATAAGATGATACTAATAATAAGTCCATGTATCATTTGAAATTGACATATTTAGAGTTTAATTGTAATCGTTAAAGATAGGGCTTACTTTTAGTATTATCCGGGAAAGTTCCAAGTATAGAAGAAAATTCACAAATTGTAATAATAAATTCTGAGTTTTTCCAAGGAGTTCTATTGTAGTAATGATAGGAAACGTGAATTTTAATCCTGAAATTAAAAAAAAAGTTGCCACAATTTTACGAATGAGCTTTCCTTTTTCATTGTGCTATATCAGCCCTAGTGGCATATGTATATGTTGAGTTGTATAGGCTTGACATGCACATATGGATACATACATATATATTGATATGACATTGACATGTCCATTGTGTTTCTGTAGTTTGCTTTCTTTTTACAGGGCTTTTACCTCTGTACATATGTAGGGATCTTGAAGGAGAGAGGGAGAGATAGATTTTACATTTAAAAGTTTGTCTTCCACGTGTATATCCATATTATGCAGGGTTAGTAGTGGTATATAAATATGCATAGATTGAAGGGATTTACATGTAAGTGTATAGGATTGTACAAGTATTTGTATTATTCCTTGCTTAAAGAAAGTTTCATATATCTTTTTGTGTTCAGTTTGAAAGGAGAGGAAGATAGTAGTGAAAGAGAGGAGGGAGAAAAGTTTTTGGGACTTTCTAGTACAAGCTTTTCATCCATGTTCATGGTTACTCTTTGTGCGGACTACTGTTTAGCCAAGTTTTTTTCTATACTCTTCAGGGTTTGTTGATTGTTTAGGATCAAAGTCTTCGCACACGATTTCCTTGCGGTGGCTTGAACATACACACATAGATATAATATGATACAAAAGGTCTAAAGAGATAACATTTCCAAAGATTTTCAATGTAAAAGTGTGTGTGTGTAGAAATGATGAGAGAGAAGAGTTTTGCTCCCTTTTTTACATATATATAAACTACCGTGAAAGTTTCCCTCCAGTCTCTCATCACACACACACACACACACAGAACAGAAGATTTGCTGAAGCGGAAGGTTGTGTCGAAGTTTGAGCTTGTAATTAAAACCATGGTTTTTCATCATCCTTTTCTCTCTCATCCTTATGTATGAAGTCTTGTCTATATATGTGTGCATGTATTCATTCAGGCCGGAAGTTGCCAATGTGGGTCAAAGCTCAACTATCCATAGATATGTATAAAATATAATACGATAGGGAAAACAATAAGCGTTAAAGGTTAGTTTTTACTAGGATTTTTTCATGGTATGGTTTCAGGTTAATAGTAAGGGAGACATTTTTTTTGGTATGTGTGTATGTGTGTATGTTCGGAAATAATAGAACCTAAGGGAAAAAGATCGATGTAAAAAAATCCATTTGACAGTGTATATAAGGTTATTTGCAGGGTGTGTGTATGTGTTTATATGTGTGTACATATAATGATTGATATTTAATAATTTAATATCCCTTTGGAAAATTCCAGTGAATATATGCCCTTGCCCATTATCATTAGTCGAGGTAATCCTAGTCTAGGGAGTAATTTAGGCAAATTGCCGTGCAACCAACGCATATGTGGACAAAGTAAAGAAGCACATTGACATGTAGTTAAGACCATGATTATACCCTGTAATAATAGTGGAAAAATAGTCAATTGCATCAATAATAAACATCCATTGCTCAGGTATTGCTACACACACTTTCAATGTATACTCACGAGTAAACCTATACCTCTACACTCAACACATTTTATATGCATATAATTTTACATTAATGTCCCTGTTTTTCTCCTCACATGTTTCTCTCTCTCTCTCTCTCTTCAATTCATGTCCAGCTGGAAATTTTCATTCTAGTTTTCTCTCTCTTTCTCTCCCTATTATTACCATTATCATCATCAGCTTGTCTTTACTATTTCCTCCCCAGAAATTATTATCTCTCTACTTTTTCCCAATGGATACATATCTTATGGGGTAACATGTCAATATAAAGTGTTGTTTATTACTGTCTGTAGTATAAATTTTCTCGTAAATATAAAATTAGGTTTATTTCCCGAGGAAGGGAGTCATTTGACATTTGAAATGTAAATCCAAAGGGTGGATTCTTGTCGTCATCATCATCATCCTTTTACCCCTTAGCTGTATAAATAATTGTTTTTACATTAAATTAATTTAATTGGAGGAAGTAACCAAGCAAATATTGACTTGGTTCCTTTTGTTTAAATTTAATAAAAGCAATTAGTCCGGGCACAAACTCCGTGTATGTATGAATATACAACGACAGTAAATGAGTGAGTCGTTGGAATTCTATAATCAAGCCTGTATAATTAAACACAAATATAGAAATACACAGTGCCATTATGCAGATATATGTATTATTTTCAGGAAATTTGTCTTCATACAATTTGTCTCTCTTTTTCTACAAACTTATCTCTCTCCATATGTCATTAAAATTTGACTCCAAGTGACATTTTATAAGATCAGAGAGAGAGAGACAGAGAGGAACTTTTAAAAGTTCTTGGGAAATTCTAATGGGACAAAGTGTTTTTTTAGAAGGAGAACAAGAGGATTTTTGTTGTTAAAAGAATAAGTTGTAGTAACTTTGAAGAAGAACAAATCTTGAGAAAGTCTCTTTTAAGAAAGGAACAAGCGTGTGGCATATCGTAGTATTCTGTAACGTATAGTGAAATGTGGAAATTTGTATTTTAAAGAAAGGACAAGTTTTTATGTATTTAACCACGATTTCTCATCATGACTCCATCATATTATATATATTATATAGATATAGGATGTTCTTCATGGAACTCCATTACTTGGAATATTTCTATTAGCGGACTTTTCCAATTTGCTCACGCAGCCGACCAGAAGACGATAAGGATGTTGTTTCGAGATTCCCAACTTTCAAATGCAATTAAACGTGCCAACTGTTTGCTTTCCCGTTCTCGTCCTACATAAATATATATCTGTCTATGCATACATAGCTATATAAGGGAAAACTTAGATTATGTCTTCTGGTTGTTCCGTACTAAAATAATAATAATAATGGAAAAACATGTACAGGAACACTTTTGATAGGAAATCGTATCACGTATCTACTGATACAGTATTTTAAGGCTTGGACTACTACTACAAGTTGAGTAGGTGTGTACAGTAGTTGCGCTACACGAAACGAAAGAGAAAAGGGAAAGGATTTACTTCCTTTCCATTTTCTCTCACATATCTCAAACTTCCACATGAATTCATAGGAACATATTTTGGGTGGTGGGGAAGACAAAAGCTCACGTAAAAGCATGATTGTGTCAGAAATAATAATATAATATTATGCAATAATTGTGGTAAATTTCAAAATTTGCAAAATGAAATTCTTCTCAGATATGTAGCTTAAATATATAATTTAATGGATGGCAATCGCTGCAGATGTGAAAAATAAAACATGGAATAATTGTAAGGAAAAAATATTGTGTAATTACTTAGGGGCAGCATTAGCCACCCGGGTAAGATAGTCAAATGTGGTTTGTTTGGTTCCTCCACCACATATCTATAAAAAACCTTAGCTGATGACACATTTCATTGAAAATGTTTCTACAAATTAATAACGTCTTCACAAAGGACTCACTCAGAATCAGAGCCCTTATATAGAAGGTTAAAATAAAGTTCTGGAGTTCTGGAGAGATAAGAAAACTTTTGAAATTCAAATTAAGTGGGGATTATTATAATATAGCAGTGTCAACTACTCTCACTTTAGCGCAATTAACTTGAGCACAAACTATATAGTAAAAGCTATGCAAAAGAGATAGAAAAGGTATTTTTTGAATATTACATTAGTGACAACAGCTGTGGGACCATTAAAATACCATTGAAATGAATAATGCGGGGACCATCTGCAAATTATTCAGTTTTTGACAAAAATTTATATGGTAGCCTTCCACCAATTATTACATAATGACAGGACGGGAATGGGGGCCCATGTGTTTATGTATACAGATGAACACGAGGTCATAGCCCCTGCTTCGCCCAAGCCATAAATAATCGCGAAGCAATGAATATACTATTTTCTTTACATTTATGAAAAATCCAATTTTAAAATAATAGTGTGTATACATATGTAGTACTCTTTTCCTATGAATATCTCATAGTACACTTGGAAATCACGAGCATTTGTTAAACTGTTTAAAAATAATGGAAGCACTTGAATAAACTAGCTCTCTATGTACATACTAGCCTTAGCCATATATAGCATTCTATAGCATTATAGCTAAGGGCTAAGCCTACATAGTGGCAATCCAAATAAATGTTTGTCTATGTCAAATGATGGAGTAATCTTGAAAGAAAATAGGCAGACCTAAAAGGAACAAATGATCATTTGTCTTTGGGATATTCCCCATGGGTTTTGATTATCTTGGAAATTGACAGGACACAAAATAGTATCTGCCTTCTGGATACATTGCTTGTATACAGTTGAGTTACAAATTCCCCATATATCTTCTCTCTCTCTCTCTGTACAATTTTCATGTATAAAAAAACTCATTTTCAAAAAAAGTAGCTTTATAACAAAAGAATAAAATGATGGAAAAATAAAAAGCTAAAATAACATTGAACGTTTATTTTTGTTTGTGTGTACATAGAAAAATTACAAATATGTATGTGAATATTTGTACATATCTACATATATTATTATTTAGGATGAATATTGATCCTATATATTGAATCCCTTGAGACAGGGAAAAAGGTAAATTTTCTATGAACAACGAACGGACGAACAAAAGAGAGAAATGGTTGTGTGTATTTATAAGTACATATTTCAAGAGTAGAGTAGTGTATACAACACAAGATTGCAATTGATCTTTACACATTTATGCATGCATGCATGCTTTTTGAAGTGATTCGTCTCTCTCTCTCTCTCTCTCTCTCTCTCTTACTCTCTCTCTCTCTCTATTCTTCTATTTTTCATCCTTTCCATTTCATCTGCTCGAGTATTTTCCTTGTTCCAATTTCCAATTACACCTTTGCTTTTTGAAATCAGTGTGGTGTGGAAACGCCTATGAATAGATTTACTATTCCTTATGATCCTGGATCCTTTGAAGAGATTTCTATTCCATGTATAGTTTAAATATATATATATAGATTTACTTTACCTGGATCGAATATATACATAATGTTTGTATTTTCCTACACACACACAAAGAGGCAAGGTGGAAATATCAGAAAGTGAAATTCTAGGAGAGAAAAAGGAGGATTGGGAGATAGAAAAACTCAAAGAGATTTGGCATTATTTTTCCTTTTTTTCTTTCGTCTTCTTCCTCTTCTTGACACAGTATTGTTCCTATATTATATTGAAAGTCATGTAGAAATCCCTTTGCTCGTTTGGAGAAGGTTGACATAAAAAAAAAGTTGAGAAAAATCCCAAAGCTTTTCCTACACATATGTACGTGATAAGTTGAGTACTATTTCGTCGTATAAAATTGTGAGGATTTTTTTTATTTGAGAAGGAATTTAACTTTGGTATATATAAATATACACATATCTATATGTATGGGAATATAATACATGTAGGAACGTTTGCACAAGGGCAGGAGAAAATGGTAACTATTGCAGGCGTTGCTTCTTTACCTAGAGCCTAGAGAAGAGGTAGAAATAAGGAAAGGAAGAAAGAAAACACCTGGATGAAATTGAACGGAAGAAGGAGGAAAAAAAGGGGGGAAAGGAGTGAGTGCATGAAGGAATAGAATGGTTGAGAGGAGCATATGAGAAAAAAATTGATTTTTGATTTTCTCCTCACTCACCACTCACTCACTCACTCGCTCCCAAAATCCATATAGGCTGTTTCGTCTTCACGTGACTTATTATTCTTCTCTCTTTTTTTTTTCTCTCTCTCTCTCTCTCCGGACTATCCCTTGCAATCAGTTTGATACAGAATTTGGCAATGCATAAATTTATTACTTTAATATGCAATGAATGAAAATATATGGAAATGTATGGAGAGAAAATACACGTAGTCGCTGAGTCTACAAGCTTAAACGTACTTTGATATAATAAAAAATAGTATTGTACATTACTACAAGAGATTCTTTATAGAAGAGTATGTAAAGTTTTACTTGAATTTTTATATAACTAGTAAATATAGTTATGTATAATAAATTCAGGTACAGGGTACTGGGTTCAAGTACATTTAAAACCCTGGTATGGATGGTACATAATGTATTTGTTCAAGGTTAAGAGGAGGAGGACTCTTGAGTTTTTTGAGGAGGAAACTTGACGAGGAGTTTTGGTAAAAAGTAAGGAGGAATTAATTTTTCCATCCCTTTCTCTTTATAATGTATTTCGTATTAACTGGACCTTTTACTCCACTTCATATTTATTTACCTTGGAGGTAAAGTTAAGTATAGGAGAGAGAGATAAAACAAATGGAATGTTGGGTTAGGGGGAAAGTTGTTCAAATTATTGTTCGTGTGAGTTGGTTATGATGGAAAGTAAGTAAAGTGGGAGTTGAGAAAAGTTGTACGTGTTGGTCGCTATATGCTGATTTAATTTCCAAACCTTTGATTGTTAGTGTTTGATGTAGGGGAAGAAGTTGAGGTTAATTTAAATCTTGCCTTGAGCCTCGTTCCCCTTTTAACTATGCGTACTACTACTATAGTAACCTAAAAAACTTAACATCAAAATAGGAATCGTTT
Source organism: Spatulosminthurus flaviceps (assembly GCA_034693705.1). Classification (NCBI taxonomy): domain Eukaryota; kingdom Metazoa; phylum Arthropoda; class Collembola; order Symphypleona; family Sminthuridae; genus Spatulosminthurus; species Spatulosminthurus flaviceps. The sequence continues at coordinate 43,780 of JAQFXU010000136.1, read as the reverse complement.
TCTTCAACTTTCTCCTTCATTTCCTCGTTATGTTAAACATTATATGTATGTATGTATACTTATGCATTTAAACTGTATCCAGCTAACGGAACGTTAGGAAACTATAGCTATAGGTATGTGTACATAATATGTAAAAAAAGGAAAATATTATGTGAAAGAAGTAGAGAGAGAGAGAGAGAGAAGTTTGGTAAAAAAAAGATAGTTTCCTGGAAACTTCAATTTTTATTACCATTAGTTTTTTTTGTTACTACTAGTCAGTCTGTAGGAAAAGATAAAAGGGAGAAAAACAGAGTATGTTGTGAACCATGGGAAAAAATTATTATGCGAAATAGTTTGTGTAGTTAACATTTTGAAGAAGACGAAGAAGAAGAGAAAAAAGAATGTGCATTATTGTGAATACTCTACTAGTTAAAGGAGGGTTTTAGTGCTGGGATTTGATGAGAAGGAAAAGTTGGGTTAATATCTTTTGGAGAAAAGTTTGGTTATAGTAAAAAAAAAAAAAAATAAAGAAAGATGTTCTGGTAGGTTTTTTTTCTTCTCTGTATAAGTTTTGAGATAGAGTAGCTGGAGCATAATATGATTTAATCAAGTTGTTGTTGTACATGTTGTAGGTACATACGTAAGTAGCTATGTAGGAGCTTGTGTAGTAACAGTAGTAGTAGTAGTAAAATACTCAGAGTTTTCAGGTTGTTAGGGACAATATAATAGCTTGTGGAACTTTCATCATAATAGTAAAAAAGTCTAACTTTTTTTCCCATGTAAATAGAAATTGTTGGGGGGATATAGAAGAGAGGAAGTAAATGGAGGTTATTTGCATAAATTTCCTTGGGATACTTCTTTTTTTAACGTAGATTAGCGACCTAATGTTAAGTATAAGAAATGGTATGTTTGAGGAGGGAGGGAGGAAATTTGACGTTTACAAAAATGTGATGGAATTTTTTGGCCGGGGTTTTTAAACTTATTACGCGTACACCATTACGTATATCTACACTTATCACGGTGGTTGGGTTTACTGGAATTGGTGTGGCGATGTGTCTTAAAATTGGAACGAGAATAATTTCAAGGGCTATCATTTAGAATGAAAGATTTTTGTAGAATTATGAAAATGGTATGGGAAAAATGTGTCCCACATTAAAAATGTGTAAAAGTATGTACATTTAAATAGGATTGAATTGTACGTGAGTAAATTTCGACAATAATTGTCATTACTTTGAGCGAAAGTTAACTTTCTCAGGTAATGACTCAAGTTTTTTAAATGTTGAATGAATTTTTTTGTACTTTGAAGGTTGGGTCGACCTGGTGTGGACATTCACTTACAGACGTTGGTCCCTCCTGCTGCTATCCTCCATTTGGAATTTATAGTAAATGAGGGGAAGTTAGTAGGAGCCACTTCGGATGATGTACTTCATTTATGGGATTTCCGTGAGAATAAGAAACCTGAGATTATGCATTCGTTGAAATTTCAAAGAGAAAGGTAAGTAATGATTATCACTATATATGATTTCCCTCCACTTCCTTTCTCTCTCCTCTCTCTCTTCCTCTCTCCAAAAGTTGTAGACGTGTAGAACCTGCAATTTCCTCTCCTCCCTTTTCACATAATATATCCTCTCTCCTTTCTTCGCCAAATATATATAATCCTTTTCAATCACTAATTTTCTCCCGTAAATCCAAGTCTGGAAAAGTATGTCACATCATATATTAATTTCCCTCTTTCATCTCCCTCTTTCCCTAGAATTCTGTCATTACGTTTTACGGAAGCCTTTTAATCATGGAGTGGAACATAAAGAGAAAGAGAGTATAAGGTTGAATATAATGAGGAACTTGTTAAAAGGGAAACGATCTCATTAGAGACTCTTTAGTCCGTCCATCCATATGTAGGAAGACTATATAAGTTACTATATAGTTGTATACACTTGTTGATGATGCTATTTGTGAGAATATGCGGAAACTTAAACTCTTGTTATAAATAACATGTACGTTTGTTTGTATTTACAATTAAAATCTAAAATCTACCTTGATAAAAGGAACAATATTAATTGCTCCCTTTCCTTGCTTTTGAGTGCTTGCTCATCCTATGATTTTGAGAATCCTTTGATTTAGAACTTGAATTTCAAAGGAATATTTATTTGTTCATGGTTTGGGATGAGAAGGTCATAGAGTGTAGTAATAATTATTAAAATCCTCAACTATTCTTCTGTTTGCGTTTCTTTTTTAACCCTTGCGATTATCTATGAGTACATTTCTATGCTATGTAAAAATACATGTAATTGTATACTTGGTTGTGTGTGTGTGTGTGTGTGTTTTCGTTTGTGTGTGTGAGTGTGTGTTTGTGCTTTGTGTAAACTTTACATAACAAAATTGAACATTTCTCGTTGAATTTTTCAAACCAAAATTGATAAGCGTGGAGCTGGAGCTTCTGTGATAAAATCTTTTTAATTATTTTGCATAAGGCTCTTTTTCTTACTTGTATGTGTATGATGCAGATATATGTATAGTTGAAAAATTTAATTCGTGGAAGTTGTTGGTGGGGATGAAAGAACTCTTTTGGGTAAATAAAAGGTGTACATATATAAGTGTTTTGCACGTGTGGCGTGTGTGTGTGTGCATGGTGAAAGGATAGGAAATAAGGGAAAAATTACTACAGAAGGGAAATTGACAAAAGCTTGAATGTGGGACACGTTAAAGGAAGTGAGAGTGTTATATAAATGTGACTGTAATGGGGTGTGGACGTGGAAGGGAGATAATAAAAAATCCTTAGTGTGTGGACGTATCTATGTGTGTGTGTGTGTGTTTCTAGAGAAATTAAAGGTATTTGGAGGATTTTAGATATTATGTTCCCTATGGAATTCAAACCATTTAAAACTCCATATATGAGGATTTTTGTTATTGTTAAAAGGGTAGAAATGTTATATATGTATATAAATTTAGTTGGAAAAAAAATCCCACCTTAAAAAATGTAGCTCTATGTATGTATTTTTATGGATGAGAGTAAATGTGGTAATTCCTGTTGGTTTTTTTTCTCTTCTATATAGAATCACATGCCTGAAAATACCGCTTCAATCAAAATGGATTTACATTGGGACGGAGCGAGGAAATATCCATGTCGTCAATATTGAATCCTTTCAACTCTCCGGCTACATTATCAATTGGAATAAAGCCATTGAACTGTAATTTTCTTTCTGACTTTCTCCAATATAATATATGTACATATTTTTTTGTCGGAGTAGTACTTTTTATCCTTGAATATGTTTATCTGGATAATATTTCATGTAACGGTACATTATTTTTTAGAGTATGTATATACATATGTAGAGGAGGAAATATTTGAGAATTTTATGTTGAAATGGAAATGGATCTCATAAATTTATATAATTTTTTTTCTAGCTCAAGAAAGACTCATCCTGGCCCAGTCATTTACCTTGGTGATAACCCCACTGACTCGAGCAAAGTAATTTTTTTCTTTGTACACATATATCTATGCATTTTGTGTCAATTGACTTGTAGGTGTAGAGTTAAGTACCGTAAAGTATAGAAGGACTTTTTGAGGACAATTTAAACAATACCGGAGGAGGTAGGAGGAAGAAAGAAGCTTAGTACGTCAAAACTCCAACAACCACATCAAAGGGAAAGAAAGTTGCGGAGAAAGTTGTTCAATGGGGGATGGGAAAGCTTATTATTTCTAGGGTTCCCCATTATTATTTGTTCATAATTTATGTAGGACTGTATTATCTTTATATGGGGTGTACATATAGTATTCCAGATTCTAGTCTTCCAGATTCAATTGCCGTGCTTGACGCTTCAAGCACTTTAGAAGAATTTTTATAGCTCAGGTTATCTTGATATTCTTAACCTAAGGTAACCAAATAAATGTTAAAATGGAAGACTATATTTTTTACACGTGATCCTATATGAAGTGAAGGGTGAAAGGGGGAGAATAAATACATTTGTGTGTGTAAATTTACGTAATTGATAGAGGCATCTGATAAGGAATAATTAAGGGGGGAATAAATATTTTTATTGAGATAATTGATAATGGAATAACAGTTTTATTGGGCTAAGTAAGATGCGATGAGATACGTAGAGAAAAAGGTGTGAATTAAGAGATTTTGGTAATTTGTGAAAGGAGAAATTAGTTTTAAAATAATTGTTTTAATTTTCTCTTCTCTTCTTTCCTCTTATTACTGTAGCTGCTAATCGCCTATGATTCGGGGCAAATGGTACTATGGGATTTGAGAGCACGGATGGCAGAGTTCCGTTACCAGTCAAATGAGCCATTACGGTCGGTGGCTTGGCACTCGGATGGCAAGTCCTTCGTATCAAGTCACACGGATGGTTCCCTACTTACTTGGAACATTCGCATCAATAAACCTGTCAATGTAAGTTTTCCCCATTCCAGAGGAGTGGGCAAAGATGGGAAGACAGAAACCTTCCGATCCATTCAGAAGGTTGATTGGAAATCCAGCAGAACTGGGTAAGTTTTTTTTTGTTTTTTATATGTGGTCATCCATCCATTGTCCTCCTTCAACGAAAGGCTTTCTCCTCCCTTAGGCTTTATATCTTTGGATTCGCTCCATCTCCCATATATTTAACACATTGTAATTGTTATGTCCAGGGAGATTGTTCCAAGTTATTCTGAACTTTCTTTTTGGGGGGGGGGTGGAGGGAGGGGACTTCTTCTACTTTTTTTTACTTACTACTTTATTACTATCTACTACTGAACTACTGAATAAAGGCTTCGGACTTTTTTTTTCTCTTCTCTTGAATAACATACCCCGTAGGATCCCACAATAACTATGTGTAACTACATAAGTGAGGAAAAGTTATTTACCTGTGAATTTTGTGAACTTTGAATCACGTCTTGTTAAACAGTGTATGTGTAAGTATTGGGAAGAATCATTCAATATTGAAGGAGATAATGCAATAGGAGTTCCTCTCCAATGCAATCTGGTTCCGGCCTGAAAGTTTCTTTATTTAATTATAATAGTTAAAGACGTGGAAAGTTGTGGCTCTTGGCACTTCTTCCAGACTTTTGCTCTAAGATTTACTTTCCACTATATGAAGGTTAAAAAATTCTGGAGACGACTCTTATTCATATATTGTAATTGCATGTAGAAACATGTTAGTACTAAATATATGTATGTGTTCCATGCATATGTTTACCTTTAGGCAAAATTAATTTTTCCAAATGGTAGTTACTTACTTACAATTCCTCCGCGAAGAAGTGAAAAATGTATTTTTTCCCTTCTCATCTGTTTTTTTTCTTTCTTATCACATCTTGTGTTAGTTACTTTGCATGGGCCAAAAAACTTTTGTAAAACTCTCAAGGATTTCTCTCTCTCTCTCTCTCTCTCTCTTCCAAAGAAAGATTCAAAGAGCAATTCTGATTTCTTTTTTTTCTCCTCACTTTTGTGGCTTATACTTTTTTCTCTTCCTTGATTTTCCCCCTTAGACATACATACCGAGGCACACTGTTTCCATTAAAAATGACTGTATTCCTTCAAAAGAAATGAGATTGAAGGACTAAGTGACTTTGTGTGAGGAATTCCTTTTTTTTTTTTTCTTATTCTTCAGTTTCTGTAAGTTTTCTGCTGGAGGAGTAACTTTTCTCTGCGTGTAAGGTTTCTCTCAAAATGAATGTGGAAATTTAAGGAAGGGAAAAATGAATGTTTTTGACAAAGACAAGTTAATGGAAGAAAAGATGAAGAAGGGGGAAAAAGGAATGATTAGTACTATTTGTGAAAAATGTAGGGTTCTTTCGTGTATAGTATAGAGAGCTGCTGGGGTTGTTAGTGAGGAGAATTGTTAGGAGAGGAGGAGGACATCTCGAGGAAATAATCTCTGGCTTTGGATTTCATATGGTTTTTTGAGAGTTGAATGTGTAGAGAAAAAAATAAATGAAGGGAGGGAAAGAGAGAGAGAGAGAGAGAAAGAGAGAAAAGAAAATGCTAAAAGTTTCCGGTTCAAGAACAGATGGAGAGAGGAGGGCTTTAATAATTTTTTTGTTCACTTTTTTTTCTTTTTTTTTCCTTCCGGAAATTCTAGTCAAATGATGCCTCCGGATTAGTCTGGTTTTTACTACAGCTAAATTCTTCCTTTTATATTATTTTATGTGGATGGATATGCAACTAAAATGGAAGGATGGAGATAAAGCTCTTGTCTTTTGAAGATATTTCAATGGAATTTGAATGCATTTTTTTTATTATTTCTTTCGTAAAAAGACCTCTTTTTCCTTTGACTATTAATTCTTTTTTATTAGAACTTGAGCGTATATGTCATTTTTGATGGAGAGGTCAGTATAATTTCTTTTTTTGAGTTTTCCGGGTTTAGATGTATGCAGATAGATGCTTGAATTGTCCTGAAGATTGCACAAGGTTTAAAAAAAATGGTGGAGGAAATTCCTTGTGAAAAAATCGTTTTTTAGCATATGAGAGATTAGTATTATTATTGCTGGAGATGGATTTCCAAGGGAATCATTTATGATGTAAAAAATCTGGTTGTCGCGGAAATCTAGCGTTATTATTTTTACAACTATGAGCGGCGCGTGATGTACATTAAATTTCTATGTAGTTAAATTTACTATACTCGGAAATTAATAGGTGGATTCAAGGGCATTATTTATAGTACGAAAGTATTTTAGTATATTTTATAAAATTTGATTCAACATTATGTGACTTGGAGCCGTGTTTTTTCCTCTAAGAAAAAAATAATGTATAACTTTTTCCTAAGAAGATTACATTTGATTTTTTCAAAGAAAAGAAGATTTGAAATTCTAGGAACTTTTTTTAGCGTCACGTTGAAACAAAGAAGCTTTATTTTCCGGAGGAAACGTTCCTCTTTCTTTCTTTCTCTCTCTTTTGCCCTCCCTGTCTTCACGTCCCCCATAAAAAAAATCCGATAAACTGCCAAGAGTCTCAAATTGCAAAATAAAATGGGAGCAAGTCAGAATTTAAACGAAGCTAAAGAATAATTCAATCCTTGAATTTACAACTCAATCATAGGTAGTAGGTCCTGGAATATATGTGTACGTACGTAGGGATGAGAATAAGGCTACTTTATAATTCTGTTGCTAGGACAACATTCAAATTCAAGTCGCTATCATCACATTCACATTCCCGTGTGCCACTCTCTTTCTCTCTCTATATATATAAATGCATGTGTATGTATAAAGTATCCGAGGCAATCCCATATTTGTTGGTACTTTTTTATATATGGAGAAAGAGAGAGAGAGAGAGGGAGAAAAAAGATAGCTATACAGATAGCCAATGTATAGTGCAGTAATGGTTGGTGGTGGGAAGAAAGAAATAGGGAAAAGAAAAGTTAGCCTTGAAACCCCGTCATCTCGGATGTTGTACATGTCTACGTACAAAAGTGTACGTCCCTCTTATCGCTCCTCTGCCAATATCACACACGACCGACTGAGTTTCAAGCAATAAGAGATTGTGTCCTGTAATAAAAGCAAGCTTGCATGTCTCCCAATGATTTCCTCCGTTTTCCCTCTCTCTCTCTCTCTCCCCACCCCCATATTTATATATAAAAATACATATTTTTTTCTAAAGTATCTTTAACTTTTGTTATAATAGCTATACCCCGGCTCCTTAAGTAGTCAGTAGTTGTGGGATGTTCCAAAAAATCTTATGAACGTGCGTCATTAAAATTGGAAGGGTCCAAAATAAATGTTATATAAAAAGGAAGGAGAAAAAAGAAGAAACTCTATCAATCAAAAAAAGGCCCTATGTCTTTAACATGGATCTATAAAAAGGGACATTAGGGAGTAATTTTTAGTTTGTTCCTTATGAAGAAGAAGAAGGAGAAGAAGAAGAAGAGGAAAAGGAGGAGGAGGAATAGTAAAAAAAAACCAAGGCATTTTTCCAGGATTTCAGTTTTCCACGAATTGCCATTAGAAAAGTGAGGTTAGCCCAAGTTAGGATTTCCCTTGGGACCAATCTAACCAGATTCCTCGTGTGGCCACTTCACAGTGTCAGGCTATTCTTTAATTAGCTCCTACTCCATACGATGAACCTCATTTCTTGTTATGTATCTATAGACAGGTCCTTACAAATAACAATAGTTAGGTAATTCATTTATTTCTCTGTATATAAAAAGTATATAGAGTGTACTTACCAAAGAGGAAGAAGAATGTATAAGGACATTATCCCATTAAGGCCCTTTTGGTAAATTGAATCAGTCCAAATGCTCTTCTGTTGTGGGAAGAAGAGAGGGATTTTTTTTCGGGGGGTTGAGTATTTATATAAAACACTTTGATGTGTTTTTTCCCCTTTTTTAAACACTTTATTACTATATATGTACCCCCTGGCTTTCTTCCATTGAGTCACCCTGGAGCTTTCTCCTAGTTTTACTTTCTCTCTCAACCATTAGATATAGCCCGTTAAAGTTAGTTTCATCTCCATTTTAGTATGTGTAAACTTATATAGCTCTGCTAAATTACTATATTACAAGAAGCAGTAATGGGGTCAATAGTACTAGTGCAGTGGGAATGATAATATTAGTCTGGGTGGGAAAAATTCGATAAATAAATATCAATTTTTTTATAATTGTCTGACCTGGGAATTATTTTCTGTCTCTACACAATAAGTTGATTCTATGACCTGTAAAAAAACTAACCTTGGTTGAGAGAGAAATGGATTTTAAAACTGTTGAACAGAGTAGGGTGAGGACTTTTAAGCTAATGTAAATTTCCAATGATGTGAATTTTTTCCGTTTTAACCTTCCTATATGGACACTATACTATGTGTTTTGGATTAGAATATATTATTATGCTCCTTTCTAAGGATTGACTTTTGAGCTGCTCTTTGAAGAAGGAGAAAAGTAGTAGTTTTGGGGAGTTGAAGAAGAAGAAGAAGAATTCCATGGGGTGTTTCTAAATGAAGCTTTTTCCCTTCATTAATAAGCACTTCACATGAGCTCTTCACTTTCTCATGTATATACATGTATATACATTTCTTTCATCATCCTTAGAGAGGAGGAATAGAAAAAAAGCTCTTAGCTGAACGTGAGAAAACATACAGCTCTTCCTTCATCATCTCTTGTATTTCAAACTATTGGTTTAAGAAAAGTTTTAGGAAGGAGAAGAAAGTGTAGAGTGGATGTGCATACTATTGTACTGTTGAAAAGAGAGATTTTCTTATTGGTTCGTAGTGAAAGGAAGAATATGGCTGTGCTAAATAGTATGTGCTATATGAAGGTGCGTGTATATGTATTTATATGTACGCAGGTAGTGGAAAAGGAATTAATTGACTTGAGAAAGTTTGTTTTGGGAATTTGTGGAGGAATAAGCGTTTTTGTCATTGCACAAGTTAGTTTAATAATGAAGGGTTTGATTGAAAGAAGTAAGTTTACGGGTTGTATGTTAAATTGGGTGTAAATAAAGGAATTTCTTGGTAGGATTTGTTCTAGGAATATTCTCTCTCTCTCTCTCTTGGGCTTATGAAGAAATGTTGTAATTACTAAAAAGATAAGGGGAGGAATGTTAAGGGATTTATATGGGTGGTTACTACGGAGGAGATATATTATTATAGGAATGAAATGTCTGTATATGTAAGTTACTTTTGGACCTTGATGAGGAAAAGTTTCTTCTCACGGTGATGAGAAGGAGGATAGGATGATGATGAGGGTAATGATGTGTCCTTGTGCCTCATCTTGAGCAGTGTCTTATATAGTTACCATGTGATGTGACTGCTGTGAATTGTATGTGTGTGTGTATGTGTGTACGTCTTATCATTCTTCTCCTTTTCTTGTTCCAGTGACAACTTTGTGATATTCTCTGGAGGACTATCAAACGGCACTTCATCAGACAACAATTACAGTAATACACCCAGTCTGACGGTGATTCATGGGAAAACGACCACGGTGCTTGAGATGGAGCATAATGTATTGGATTTCATCGTCATTTGTGAGAGTCAGTGGGAGTCGGGTAAGATGGAGCCTTTTAAGGCGTAATAGTATACAGTAAGGCGTTGTAGTTGCTATAGTTTCTCGAGTGGTAGTTTTCTCTCTCTCTGTCTTTCTCTCTCTCACGCTTTTAGCTTAACAAATTAAATCTTAATGGCCTCTCTTTCAAATTAATTCTCTGAATGATGAGACTCAAAGCACTTGAAGCGTCCGTGGCACTTTGAGAGAGAGAGAGAGAGAGAGAGAGATTGAAAGGATATTCTTAGGAAATCCTTGGTATATATTATGGAGGATAGTAGAGATACGGTAGAGATACTGTGTGTGTGTATTATTTCTTGCAATTAATGTATGTATAGGTGTATATATTTATTATGTAAATGGAAAGGAACGTAATTATTTATCTGGAGAGTTATTTGATGTGCAAAAGTTTTGTATGAATTTATGTAGAGAGGCGAGGATGTGAGTGCGGATATCTTTGTTTATCTCTTTGATTGAATCTTGTTTGAAAATTTTAATCCGTTCTCTCTTATTTGCACTAATGCTTTTCCTACGTACTTTTAATAATAGTAGTGTGAATCTAATTCGAGGACGGTTTTTATTTGAAGTGTTAATTTTCGGAGGTTTTTTACGATTTTAATTTTTCTATGTTTCGAGTCTCGTATTTAAGGAAGGTGGTCTGATCTACGTTGTAGGAATAGTAGAACGAAAAAAGGAAAATAAATAACTGTCTTTTTTGTATTCAATTGGCTAAACCATTGCTTTGGTTGAAATTTTGGATTTTAATTTCCAAGACGGAGACCAAAACGTATGATGAAAAATTTATTTTGTTTTTCTTTTTAATTACAGAAATTCAAGACCCAACTGGTATAATAGTCCTGCTACAGTCAGATCTGGTGATAATAGATCTGCTTACCCCGGGCTACCCTTGTTACCCGAACCCGTACCCCATGGACATTCATGAGAGTCCAGTCACGACCTGTGTCTACATTGCCAATTGTCCCTTTGACATTATCTCCCCCCTCTACTCCGCCGGCTCGAAAGTCAATAAGAAATCCGTGGGTTATAGTGAAAGGGAGTGGCCGGTAAATGGTGGGACTTGGGGCTCAGGCTCCTGCTCCTACGCTGAGATTGTTGTCACTGGGTAAGTTTTCCCTCAAGCTTTTATCATATCTTTGTATATGTGAGTACATACATATATATATATATTTATATCTATAAGAATTTGTATCTATGAGGATTGACTATCATTTTTATCTCTATAGATAGATAGATATTTCCCCCAAGTTTACTTCCCATCATAAAATCTTCTTCTCCATCACTAGCATACACACGCTCTTCAATAAATCTCCAACTTTTATAACTCATCCCGGTTATAGCTTATACATTAAAAATATACCTTTAAGAATTGCTCTCCTTCCAATATATCTACACATATATATACTTATAGATATGCACTGAATCCATGTAGGTCAGCCATAAGCAATTATCTTTGATTCCAGAAGTTCTTTGTAGGCAAGTATGTACTGCTGTAGTAGCTGTAGTAAGTCCATAAGTTCTTTTTCCATCTTTCACCTAATGACAGAGCGTATAATTTCAAGTCAGTCAATACAATGGTTAATTGGGTTTTCCTTTTCTCCCGGCCATAGATCTGATGAGGAGCTCTATGGAGAGTTTGTTCATTAAAATAACTTAAGTACATGGGATTTGCTAAGTTTCCTCATTTTCCCTTTTCTTCATTCCTACCTACTTTTTCTCTACTCTCCCCCAATCTTGAACCATAGCCATTTCTATAGCCTATTATCATTCCTCCGGAACCTAAATACAAGCTTTACCTTCACTCTCTCTCTCTCTCTTTCTCCTTCCTTAAAGAACTTATGCTAAAAACGTACTATTTCTACTTCCTGTATACATTTCCTATGTATAGGATCTATCTCTTTCTATATATATGTATATATGTACATAATATATGTATAGCAATGTAATATTTACAAGTAGTGGGATTTTGTAAGCACCCAGTTCCTATTCCAGCAAGTTCCAATGGAGGAGGAAAGTTGTTAAGAGTCCTAGCAATAGTAGTAGTAGTAGTAGCAGTAGTAGTAGTAGAAATGATGGAGCTATGTGGTCATTATGGAAAAGGGATTGCAAAACAAGTTACTTTCCGCCTATTTCCTCTTTCTCTACACTAGTACCATTTATTTTGTGGAGTGTATTTATATATATCGAGTATATGTGCTCTGCCAGGCCAGAGATTTTCTCTTTATTTAACTTGAACACACAACAAGCTTGAACTCTCACTTAAAGGTATAAGGCTAATACTTACACATCTCTATAGAAAAGAATTGCTGGCAGAGACATTGGCAATCCTACACAAGTGTACTTAACGTTTGAGTAATTCTCTCTCTCCTTCAGACAGTCACTCACTCTCGCACTCAGTCACTCAGCTCTCTGCAGCCGGATATGTTTTATTTTTCCAGGGCAAATACTAGTAAAAAGTCCACCTTTAGAGAGAAAGTCACAAATCCTGTGTGAAGAGCTGGAAAAAAAGCTTTAAAGTGTAAATGCAAGAGTGGGTTTACTATGTACTGGGTAGTAGTACACTTCTTGCTTTTTAGTTACCATGTGATTATTTATGCCCCTATGGATCCTCGACTCACTCTTAAAATTGCACTATGGACAGATTGAACACTGGTAATGATTGCCTTCAATTGCAGGCAGCATGCTAATAATTGTAGGTCTTTTAGAAACACACACACACACAGAACCGAACAGAGCAGGAAGCTTTCACATATGAGGAAGGTTAAGGAGTATAGTAAAGCTTTTTCCTCCAACCTTGGGGTATCCAGTTACAACTGTGTAGTAATGTGTGTGTATAGGAATTTGGTGTGGAATTCTCTCTCTCAAGGCTTTTAAACCATGTATTTAGTATGAAGCGTACATAGAAGGGAAATGTGGTTCTTAAATTTCTTGGCTTTTGTAATAGGAAACGGGAGAGAGTATTTTCTCTCTTTCTTCACATAATTCACCTTCGTTGGTTTTAATTACCCGGTGGTGATATTGCCTAGACACTTAAATTCCATGCAGCTGGTAGAAAACCAAGGGAGAAAGAAATTTTGTATATGGACAGGGTTTTTATATACTTTTGTAGGTGTGTAATAATACTACAGAGTATTGTAGATAATGTAGGAGAGGCAATTGTTTGAGTAGATTGGTGAGAATGGATTTTTTGAGTTATGTTGTTGTATTTTTTTTGTGTTTGGGGGGTATAATAGAAAATAAATTAAGGGGAATGAGGGAGGAGATCAGAGCTTTCTGGTTGGGTGAATGTATTTGAAGATTCATGATGACGTTTTTGGGGGAACAAGTGAAAGGATGGGAAAAGATATTGGTGTGGAAATGGTTTGGATTGAAGAGCTAAAGAGCTACTGAATGAAGCTGTTGTGGTGGAAGAGACTGATTGTTTAATGTGTTTGTATTTTATTTTTTTGATATTTATTTTATTTTCTACAACTCTCGTTGAGTGTCTCTTGGAGAGTTAATGTATCTATATGTCTGAAAATGTATGTGGGTGTGTGTGATGGTGTGTTTTTGGATGTAATTTTGGTGTCTGAGTGTAGTTTTTTTGGTTGTTCAAATAGGCATGCGGATGGTTCAGTAAAATTCTGGGATGCTTCATCAACGTCTCTGCAAGTATTATATAAATTGAAAACATCCAAGCCATTTGAGAGAACTCAGTCGAAGAAGACGGATGACTCGGATCCGTATGCTGTTCAACTGATTAAAATGTGTCCGGACTCGAGAATCTTACTGATAGCTGGAGCATCTAGTCAAGTTCTGCTATTTAAATTTCGGAAGCATGAAACTGTAGCGGAGACATCTGTTTTGGAGATCCCCATCGTTAGCGACTTGGTTGAAGATGAATTTGGTGGATTTGACTACTCCATGAGAGTGGATCGTGACAAATTGGAATTCTTCTCACCCTTAAGAGTCAAAACAGGATCGTTGAAGAAAGCTCCTGGTTATCAAATTGAACTAGTCTGTCTCACTCCTTGGGTTAATGGTGAACCACCTGGAGGGATATGTTCTTTGGCTGTTTCCTCCGGCAATGGATTGTAAGGGAGACGGAGAACATATTTATACTGACGATTTTTTTATCTCCCTCACTTTATCCACTAAAAGATGAAAAATCAATCGTATCCATCAGACTCAGCCAACCACCTTATGTTTACCTTTCCGCCACTACACTCAGTCTCTCTCCTTCCAAAATAATCTCTCTCTCTCTCTCTCTCTCTCTCTCCTAGCAGCTTTTCCTAGTAAAAATCTCAACTTCCCTTTGAAGATCTTGTCAAGTTTTGTAAATCTTACCGATTTTTCCCCAGCAGTTCTTTCCCTTTTACTCTCTCTCTCTCTCTCTGTAGGATTTTTTTTCTCATAGATTTCCTCTGAAAATTGAAATTTATAAAAACGGAAAGCCCATTTTTATACTTATTGATGTATCCTGCCCGCTAGAGGAGAAGGGAACCTTCCATGAGTTTCTATCACTAGAATGTATTTTTCCCCTTGCTTTCTTTTCATTTACTTTTCATTGTGGTAACCTTATTTCCTGGAAATCCTCACATTTTTTATGTATAGGGATTACCTTCAAAGACCTTCTAGCCCTGGCATTGGAAGAGTAACCAGAGGGCGTGAGGTGTAATTTTGTGTGAATTTCCTTTTATTTCAAATTATTTTTACTTTCTCTTGACGTACGTATTCGCGTATACCTGGATGGAAATTCCAATCAGATCTAAATGCGGCTTTTTGAAACTTGCCAAAAGAGAAGAGATGCAGTAGTACTGTAGTGGCAGGATGTTAAAAGCCTGAGAGAAGTATATATCTTGCCTATCTTTTGTATCGCGGTTGTCACAGCCTGTGTCTTTATATATATCTAGTGACTCGTGTATAAGCGAAATAGGTTTAGTGGGAGTACTTTTTCTGCGTATACATTACACCTTAATGTGAGAAGACTTGCTGTCAAGCCTTGTACTTATCTAAGAGCTCCTCTGTAATCCTCTCTTGCCATACATATAATCCTAGCTTACTCAAGCTCTAATCCAATTTTCTTTCTCTCTCTCTCTCTCCCTCTCTCTACTTCGTAGTATTCATTCCTGTATATCATAAGATTTGACTCCTTGTCTTTTTTTTGTACGAAGTCGTTTCTCCACGGTTGATCTCTCTCTCTCTCTCCCTCTCTGTCTTCCTAGCTAGCCCAGACACGTGAAACTCAGTGAACTTTTAACTTTTTTTTCAGACTTGGCTATGGGACAGAGACGGGAGTGGTTATTGTGGATTATATCCAGAAGGTTGCCCTTCTTTCCACAGCCACCCCGGACCTGTATGGGACCGCGGACCCATACACCCGTGCCCCAAAGAGTCCGTCATCACTGAAGAGAGATGAGTCCCCTCCGGATAGTCAGCAGGTTCATATGACACATTATTATTTTTCTCTCTAAGCTTATTTCTGTGATAACCATACATATGATTACGTGTATAATTTTTAAAGTATATGGATTTTTACATACTATTTGAAATTATGTATATATAATATACTTGATTGAATTTTTTTGTATTTTCTCATTCATAGTTATATTCTATTATTATATATACGTACATATATAGGTTTTATATAGCTTCCAAGTTTTTATTTCACAGTATTATCAAGTACTATATTCTACATCTTCTTCTTGGGTAGTGTTTTTTCTTGTTCTTTGTGAGGGATGATGATTTTTTCTAATAATGGGTTTCTTTGAGAAACTTTTTAGTGTAGGGAAAAAAGGCGTAGTTTATAAGGGATTTATTATCATATTACTAAAAAAAGGTACATGTGTCTTGAGTAGGGGTTGAAACATACAACTATTAATATATATTTATATGGTGGGATATTTTTGGCTCCATGATGATGAACGTTATCAATTTTTGAGGACCATTTGTATGATAATTGGAAAGGAACTCTTATGATCTTTGAATGTGTTCTAATATGCTCTATATATCTCTATACGTACACGTCTCTCTTAAATCCTTTGCCTACAACACGTCTACAACGAAAAACTTCAAAAACGAAATGACTTCATGTGTGAAAGAAATATCTTGGGAGGTGGAATTCTTTGTGTAATGTAGTTTTTTTTAAAAATGGAAATACTTAAATTGTTATTCTTCGTTATATTTCGTTAGTCATTTGATATGAATTGTGCCACGACACCCTCAGGAGATGAACCCCAGCTTCCTGCTCCTCCTGCTTCCTCTAGTTCTTCAATTACGTCAATTCCTGTTCAAACATTGCAACTGCCTGGTGCTACTAGTACTTTAAACGTGGAAGAAGCTGGTACTACTTCTGGTGCTACAACGACAACAACATCAACAACGACTGCAACGTCGACATCGACCTCATTAGGCCCCCCTGCCAAATCCCCTAAATCCTCATGGTCCAATGTAAAATCCTTACTTTCAAAAGGGTTCCATAAAAAGGGTTCCATAGCCTCTGTGGACCCTTCTCTTTTGAGTAGCTCAACCATTATTGGAGGGGAGAAAAAGTCCCCGGAAGAGCCGTCTAAAAATCTTCCAGGAGGACTGGACTCTTCCTATTCTAGTATTAGTACGACGACTATTGCTAGTAACATTAAAACCCCTCAGTCAACTACTCAGGAAAATGTATCTATCGAGCTTCCACCACCGTCGGGGGATAATGAACCAAAGCAAGACATTCCAAGGGATGAGTTTTTGAGGGAACAAAGGGAGTCCGGTGATATGACTGATCTTGAGATAATAGTAAATAAGGAGCCAACAATGGAAGATACTGAACATTCCTTTGCTTTATGCCATCATGGGCAACTGCAACAACAACCAATATCCCCCAATCCTGAGATACAGGTGGAGGAGGAAGATAACTGCGCGGAGAGACTTGATCGGCCCAAGGACTTACCTATTTGTGTTGGAGCAGCCGGTGTCCCACCAATCCCTCCACCTCGAAATAAGAATGCATCGAAAACCCTTGTTACGACAACAACCACCCACCCTCCTGATAAGAGCAGCAAGAAATCTAAAGTCATTGATTTACGCTGTACAAATAGTAATTCTTTGATGACGTCAGTCATTAGGAAGATTCGTAAGTTTAACTTGTTTTTGTTAGACAGAAATTTTTATTAAGTTCCTTATTTTAAAAATCCCATCTAATTTTTATACTTTGAGAGGTTGGATTCTCATTTTGAAATTTAGGCTTCATCATTCATGAGCCTTGATTTCTTGTTGACCCTATATAATTTTTTTTAATACGGACAAAAATTGAATGCTTCAAGTCATTCTGTGTCTTTGATTTGAGACATCTTTTAAACTATTAACATTTCTTTCGGATTTTAAAAAAAGTTTTTTAAAATACTAAAACAATAATCCGGATGTATGGAAAAGTTTCTTATTATTCTGTGATAAATGTGTAAATAATGTTTCTGGGACTAAAAATGCATTTTTCCAGATTTTGATTATTTTGACGGATTTTCAAATTTCGGAAACTTCATATATACAAAATTTCCCGTCAAATTACAACTATATGTTAAATATGCGAACATGTTTATTTCCTGGAAATATTTCCTCTTGCTCTATTACTATACTTGTTTATCATTTTTTCATTTCAATAATAGCTGAATACTATAATTATATAGCAAGTCTAATTATTAGGCTTTTAGTACTTTACTGTCTCTTATAATTTCCCTTTCATCATGGCCTGAGTTTTTATTTTCTTGATTGGTTATTTGTTTGTTCGGTAATTATTATTTGGAAAGTCGAGAGACATATCTAAATATATTTTTTGAGAGCCGAATTAGCTATACTAATATATATGCTAAATATATATCTGATATGAGAAATGGGCGTGATTGAGAGTCTGTGATGATAAGATTTTATATATATAGAGAATGGTTCGTCCGTAATGGTTCGTTCGTTCGTAAACGTTCAATTCGTTCGTGGTATGATATGATTCGTATGTTGAAACTGTGTCTTAACTGCGTACAACTATCTGCGTCTCTCTATCTATTCTGTTCTATCTGATTGTGACATTTATAGAAAATCTGTCTCCTTCTCTATGGTTGTTTTTAAAATTTTGATTTCTGTTTTTATTTTATTTTATACCTAGAACTTGTTTTCCTTTCCGTTATATAACATTATTATTATTAACAAGTACTGAGAATATATATACCGCTTCCATTATATATCTTTGCGCTCAAAAAATTGCCAACTGCCGCCGCTCCGCCGCCTGCTATAACTCGTATGTAGGATAAGTATGTAACTCGCCGCGCCTCTACACAGTGTTTACTTACTCGATATATAAATGTGATTGTAATGATATACTTCCCTCCAGTCTATTAACTCCGCTGTATGTAATATCCACCTACTATTTACAAACTATGCTAACAAAAAGCAAAAGCATTATGGAGCCAAAAAAAAATTAACACAATTTTTGGGCAATTATTTATAGTGACTTTATATTTTGAATTTTTGTTGCCTACATAATAACGACAATAATATCCAGTGACAAAACGCCATCTTAATATAACACATACTAAAAAAACCTCCTGTACGTTTGTATGTGATCATATTACCTACTGCCTACATGTTAACATGAAAGTAACTCGTATATAACAACACCGATTGCCTCTAACAGTACTTATATAATAGCTATGCGTACACAATGTATGTGATTGTGGGTCCATGAATTTGTACAACTATATTTGTTTATGTTCTATATAGCTTGAAATTATAACTATACTGGGCAGTATTTATTTATTATTTATAGCAAAATATTAATAGCTAATAGCCATGATAGTTTTAGCCTTTATTATTATTTTTAGTGGATTTTTGTTTTCGCTATAGAATCTTGTTTTTCGTTTTAGAATAGATTTAGTACAAAACACTTCTCTAGAATAGAGTCTACTATGTTCTAACATATGCATTATTATGTTTTCTGTGTAATTATTTGTGGCGTTTTTTAGAACCGCATAATTCTTTGGTTGTATGGTTAGTATGATTATTAGTGGTATAAAGCGTAATTGAAAATGTTGTGTTTCGTACTATATTTTATTGGTTGAACTTGGAAAGCTATACTATCTATATTATTGTAGAAACAAAGTATTTATTTATTTTGAGTTGGGTATTTGTCTATAAAGGTTTGGTTGTATAATTATTTTTGGTCTCTTCTTTCTGATTTTTAAAATGGTCTCGTACATATGACTAATTATATATATATATGTGAAAATGTGGTGGTACTGTAAACACGTATAATTATTAATTTGTAATGTAAACGTAAATTTTTTTTGTGTTTTGTTTTTAATTTTAACTTTTTTTTTTAAATCTCGTACATTCTATATGCTATGATGACTATTTGAAATGAAAAATGAAGGAACCACCAATGTCACCCACTCAACTCATGTTCAGCGCCAGTGCCAGTTTGAAGGATGCAGGGGGCGGTAGTGGGGGAGGCCCAGGAGGCGGAGGTGGAGGTCCTAATAGTAGCAGTAGTGGTGGTGGTGGTGTCGGAGGTGTTGGTGGTAGAGGATCCGTGAGCGGAAGTGGCGGCGGCGGTGGTGCTGGGGAAAAGTCACCCCGGAAGCAGTCAGAACCCCGGCGGAGTAAATCTCAAGGTAGTTCTTGTTCATCCAACCAGCCACAGCATCTTCTTCTGCATCAACAACGTCGAGAGCAGCGCTCTCTATCAAAATGTTACAGCATGGCACAAGGAACTGCTTCAGCAGGAATTATTAATTCTTCCCCTGACTCCACTCCACCTAGTCCTGGTCTCACGAATCCCGTCAAATCCAATCTCCTCCTCCTTTCCAGACAATACTGCAGCTTCGGAAGTGGTGGGAGTGGTGCCGGGACTAGTTCTTATGTCACGTGTCAACATCAGTCGTCATTCAATCAAGGTTTGCACAACTATGGCCCAAAACAAAAACGAAACAAAAATCAAATTAAAAAAAACAAGAAATTTAATCAGAATATTTAAAAAAAATTAACAAACAAAACCAAAATCAATTAAAATCCTTTATGTTGACTCCTTTTCGGAAAATTGATAGATAGTGTATTTATATATTTATATTAGTTTACCCAATAATTATTTTTGTCAAACAAAAAAAACAAAAACTTTTCCACACGACAAACTTTAGATATATTATATTGTTGCCCGTATGTGGAAAGTAACCGTTCGGTAGATCCCTCTGTTTTGTGGAGATGATTCTTGTCCTTATCCATATATCTATATATATAGTGACCCTTTTATTCAGTGTCCACTATATACTGACCTTGATGTTATATATTGATTGATTTCATATGAATCCTTCATATATCAAGAACTGACCCTGATATATATCAGAATTAATTTTTTTTTTGCATATGTGACGTAATTGTTATTATTGAAATATTTAGAAGCATCAAATAACTTTGAGTTAGAGAAACATAATATACATATAACTATTTGTATTTTTGTGGAATGAGGACATAAAATATTTAATGTTATGAATTTTGGATCCACTATCATGATCAGATACTCTTGGGATTCAAAATTGTATTAATTATGTATACCCGTGAAAAAAAAAACAAATATGCTATGGGGCAGCATTGTGGATTCAAAGCATCCGTTACTTTTTATTGTGAGTTTGTCCTTTAATTTATAGTAAAAATTTTAAAATATCCAATTTCTCTGACAGAATTTAGTAAAATTTGCCCATGACATTGCTTTTTCTCAATAATAAGTAAATTACTAACTATTAACAGAACTGCTTTTGGAACGAGGACATGGTTTTTTTTTAAATAATTGGCCGAAGGATTTTATTTTAAACGAGAGGATTATTATAGGGTTAGAAATTGGTAGGTGTTTTAGAAAATTGGGAGGTAGGACATATTTAGAGTAAAACGTAGACAGACGGAATTTAGTCTGAAATATGTTTAGTTAGGTGTCATAAATTATTTGACCTTTAAAATCTTTTGTCCCTTCAAAAATTTCAGTGACATGGTTTTTTAAAAAAAAGTTAATTGTTTTTTTAAAGCAATTTTGGGGTTAGTTCGGAAAATATTTTGAAAAACTTTAGGAAATTATTCGAATTTTTCGCCTATATTTGCAACTATTAATTGGGTGAAAAATTGGAGGATATTATTTTTACATTTTATTGTGTAGCAAATCAGAATTTTTCACGCTGGTTTTTCTTACAGGCGATTTATTTTTGCCCCTGCCCTGTACATAATAATTAGCATAGTAGACACATAATAATGATGTAGAATGTTACTAACAACCACAATGTACAGGTAGTTCAGCATTTTTGTACAGGGGAATTTTACCCCCCACCACCGAAAAATAATTTCACTTTGCCGAACTAATAATAATAGTGGTAATAAATTTTTTTGAACTAACCCATTTTGTGATTTTGTATAGAATCAATCAAAAATCTATGGTTGTTGTAATTTAAAAAAATTGTTAGTGTCTTGCATTTTTTTAGAGAACCCTTCAGTGATCGTAAATGGTCCCCATCTCTCTCTCTCTCTCTCACTCTCGATATTCTATATAGAAGTGATTTTAGATGTTGGTTCTGTCTGTTCAACGGCCCTAATGTTTAACCATAAAATGACCCTTTCTTGAGTGAAGAACGTGCTGTTTTCCAGCCCTCAAAACATACCCCTTAAACCTTGTTCTAACCCTAATCTAACATTTGTATTGATATAGTGACGCCGTTACTAATTATTACCATAACCTTCTATAATTATTATGAATTATTACCAAAATATGACTGTTGTTGTGCATTTATCGCAGCGTCTCTTGCCTTAAGATTGTGATGATGCTGGCCATAATGAACAATAAGGCTGCTGCTTTTAATTGAGATGAATTATTAAGTTTAAAAAATTCTAAAAAAAAAACAAAAAACTAATCTCAATTATTGTCTTCTCTCCAGTAATGGGTTTCCCACCAGTTCCTTCTCAAAATAATATTTATTATAAATATATTATTATATTTTTAAATATGCAACCTCTCTCCCAAAAGTGTGTGACAAAACAACAAACACGTGACATACTCCGCTTACTTGCTTCAAGCATGTTGATTGTTTGCATGCTTTTTCTATATTTAATAATAATTATAATTAATAATCTATGTGTATTTTTGTCTATGTTTAAATGTATTTAGAAATTATTTTGGAACTCTCTTCTTCTTCATCTTTTTTTCTTAAATTTTTTTTCTCTCTCTCTCTCTCTCTTTTTCTCATAAAACTTCTTCTACCGTCAACATATTCTCGTCCAATTTCGAAAAAATTATTAAATTTATTGAGTTATATATTTCACGTTTGTGAATCCCTACACCTCTCATGGTTTATGTCTGGGATTGATATATATGTATAAATATAATATTATACATATATATCTCCAGATATAACTTCGTGTGTGTATTTTTATATATTCATTGTATGAATTGGGAATGAAAGTATATATTTTTTCACTATAATATATATATAATTATATATTTAAATTGAGTTTACAATATAATTATGTAAATATATATTATTCTTCTTGATCTCACTCTCAGTCCTTTTCTCTTCTACTTTTTTTTACCTATATAACGATGGAAAATTGACGAGCTTGAAGGGTTAATCTTGTATCTATTTTTTTGTGTGAAATCCTATCCTTTTAGATAAACTAGACTCGACGTTCAGCAGGTCTCGATCCTCTTCTATGTCCAGCTTGGATAATATCACTTCAGAGTCTATTCAGTGCCTCACTTTTGTGGAGACTTTTCCTCGTAAGAACGGTACGTATAGGTATATATTTACTATATATTTGGGAGTCAAATATCTAATTTTCTCATTCATACACATCTTTATATCGTGGTATTATTATATGAGGAAGAGTGTGGAACAGATGAGATGAAAGGGAAAACTTTGATGTTCAAATGTCTGATGTTACTCAAGGATAAACTCTTGTATTGTGTCGGATGGATTATTTGTTGGTTCTTGTACACTAGCGGAATCAGTAATTGGAGCTTGGTCTGACTGCTTGAATGATATTTTTATATGTATAGGAACGGGAGTTTAAATTTTCAAAGGACTTTTTAAGTTAATTCAAATGGATGAGGTTTTTTGTATATATGTGTCTGTGTATGTGCAATCATCGCTAACTGCGTGGAATAGATGAATCAATAGAAATGAAAGGAATAGTGTAAACGATCCGTGTATTGGTTTTGTGAGGAAAACACAAAATGTTTGTGTTTTATCGATTGAAGATTTTTATCAGTGCAAACGGTTGATGTAGCTGTGGATGTTTTTTTTTCAATACTAAACGATTTATGTAGCTGTGGATTTTTATGGATGCAAAGGATTTATTTGTATTAATGCTATTAAAGGATTTACAATGTTTAGCTCTGTGGATTTTTTTCGATGAGTTATATAGTTTTGAAGGGGATTTACTTAGGTATGCCAAAAAAAAGAATAGTATAGGGAAAATGTGGTTGAGATTGTGATATAAAAGGTGTTTTAAACGTGTAATAATTTATGTTGTAATAGTAATATGTATTTGATCGTGATAGACTCCACAACACCAACGCCGACAGTTTGGGTGGGAACGAGCCTAGGTTCAATCCTGGTGCTAACGATTGGAAGCACAGGAAGCGACCGTATGAATGATTCCCTTACTGTGACTCCGTCAGGGACAATCTTCCGACTCAAAGGAGCTATTCTGGAGATGTGCTTCATGGATGCCACCGGGAGTTTCATTTATGGCAATACGGAATCCTGGAAGGATGATTCTGCGAGAGCAAGTAAGTATCTATAGTTTTGGTTTTAGTAATAAAACCATTTGTCTCTTCTTGCGGAAACATGGTGTGTGTGTGTAATATAAAATATCCCGAGTAATTTAATATACCAGGTGTATATATAAGTGTGTAAGAAGGTTCGGGCAATAATTAATCTGTTCTTCTTGAGAGTATTATTAAAACAATTTTATGATTTGACAGAAACGCCTACGAAATCCTCCTCACGTGGCTCCCCCACGGACTCAAGTATAAATCCTCCGTTACATTATGCCATCCTCGTCTCGGAGAAGCAGTCTCGTGTCGTGTCTCTACCATCCCAAACTTGTTTGTACAAAGCTCAGTTGGTCAATAGTAATTATCCAGCTAGTGAGCCCTCCACTGCTTCTTCAACTTCATCCACAGCCTACTTTGTCATCAAAGCTGGCCTGACCACTATCAAAGGTAGAACTATCTATAGAGAGGATCTTCCTCCTCTCCCATATACAGGGCTCATCCGAGTACCTATGGCTCAAGATGCTATCTATAAACGCTTTAATATATGATGTTTTAACATGATGCTTTAAACATTAGGTTTTTATTGTCCTCATTTCTTCATCAAGTTTACATTGAATGAAAGATTTAATTAAATTTTATCTTTAGGAATTTGCCCTGAATTTACGATGTAGTTGTATTTTCTTTTGAGCAAAATTTTATTTTTATATTTGTTTAATACATTTTTCTCCGTGTTTCATTTGTAGACTCACCCTGCCTAGTGACGTACAATTCCAACGGTCGCATGTCAGTCTACAGTCTGCCAAGTTTGAGAATACTCATCGACGTAGAGTTTGTTCCTTTATCTGATCTCAGGTAAGTCCCGTTCATCGTTAGCTGTACATATATTATATTATTATTATTATTATTATCTGTATAAATCTGTCATTCAGATACCATAAATAATCCTGTAAAATGTAAATGCAAAAAAAGAAGAATCTAGAAAAATCATGTAGGTTTTTTCATAGAAAAAAAAATCACTAGATAAAAAACAATTTAAAAAATTCAAAAGAAAAAAAGTAAGTACAGTTTCCGACTTTTTACTCTACTTCAACTACTACTACTACTACCCCAAAAATACCCATACGCAGACAAAAATATATAAACAAAATAGTCGTAGAAAAAACCCATATATACCCACATGTATAGAAGTGTCACGAACATATAATCATGTGATCAACCATATCAAAAAATGTAGATAACTATCCAGAAAAAAAATATATACTTATACCAGTCAATGCTAACTAGTGAAATTATGCGTGCCAATGCAGCTGTGTATATTGTATATAGCCATATAACAGCCAAAATATTTTTACGTTCAAATATATATCCCCCCTCGCCTTTCTCTGCTGCCCTTTTTCCACATGCATAATTATATATTTAAATTTCGAGAATTTTTTGGTTTTTGTCCAATAGTCCTTTTGATTGTGCCGAAAAATAAAATATGTTAGCAGCAAATAATTTTTCTCAACATTTTCTATATATTTGCAGTGTATATGTAAATCTTCGTTTATTATTATTATTAGAATTTGACGTAAATTTTTGCAAGCAGCAATTTTTCTTGAAAATCTGACTATATACCACTTTTTAATCTTTTTTGAATCACCATTCTTCTGTCTATATATTTATTTCATGTGAATTTTTGGGCTGTATCTTTCTCCTGTATGTAGATAGAAAGTATTTTTTTCTCACGGTTTCTATATATAGATATATAATAAATTTTGATGCAAAAAAAAACACTCGAAAGACCAAATTTTAGGAGTCTGGTGAGTAATCCTACCCTGTAAATGGCGTTAAAAAAATCACCAACCGGAATTAAAATATTGTAGCCCTTTGCAATATAATCGTAGGTATCACTTTATTATAAAAATTTTTTGCAAAAGTCCATTGTGTGTTGACTATTTCTATTGAATAAAAAATAACCCTTAATTAATCCCTGCGTATTTAGATTGGAACAGCAATCCTCGAGTATTGTAGGTAAAAATAGCCCCAAGTCACAAAATGAGCACCCCCTTTGATATGAAACCCTCGTATAGTATAGTGTTCGCACTTTTATGTATTGAAATTATAAAAATAAATGTAATTATTGTGAGAATAATTTTTCTTAGAATAATTCCCCCCTCCCTGCAGTTTTTCTTATTAGTCTCTCACAATTTAGTATCAAATAATAATATAATTGAGAGTGTGCCGACTTTTAGCAACGTCTCCTCCTCCTTTGATGTTTCTCAAATGAAATAGCTTTTTTCATATGATGTGTGCAGGGAAATATTAAATGTGTGTATACATATAATGAAATTTTTAAAGTATATATTTGTGCCATAATTGTGTATATAAATTTTTCAAACAAAAATTTTAGTCAATATACATATCCGCATATTTTTTTCCTGTAGGACTATAAACTTTTTTCAACTGGCAATTTTTCTGTGTGCTGTACTATTTTGAATTTTCACCTCTATCTCTCTCTGTATATTTGATAGAAATTTTAGTGCGGAAATGGGAAATGCTTTGGATTTTGTGTAATTTTTTCTCTTCTCCGTGATTTTGATATCTTGTCCTTTTTGAAGGAAACTTTCAAATACTAACAAAATAATTTTTTCAGTTCACTATACTATATACCCCCTTTTGCTCTTTGTAAATCTGGTTGAGAGCTATTTGTGTTTTAGTGACCTGTAGTTTTTTTTTAATATAATAACTTTTTTGAACAAATTTTTGAGCAGTTTTTGCAAAACCTTTTTTAATTTGAATTCAAATATCTAAAGGTTTCATGTTTAATTATTTTTGCTACCATTGACTCTCAATAGAATTTTACTCCAGCCAGGTTTTAAAAAGTGCAAAAACTGTTCAGAAATAAGAAATTTTTTCATAAATTTTTGAAAGTGAATTTATATAGTTTTTGTTTTTACAAAAATTCATAAATGATTGTACAAAAAAATTAGTATTGTAGCTGTTGTTTGAGAATTGGCAGAAAATTTTATGTGTGTGCATTGTTGTAATATACAAAAAAAGCAAATATTATTATTATTATTATCATTATCATTAATGCAAAAAAAACAAGCAAAAAAATGATTTTCACAAAAAAAGAAAATACCCATTAGAAATTCCCTTGGCTTATTAACACAGTTTTCTACTCAATCAATCATCATCCGGTGTACTGGGAGCGTCTGGTTCAGGCGGAACCAGAAAAAGTGGCCTACTTGTCGACCCAATGCTCAGCATTTGGGGTCAACAAATAATTATTGGGGAAGATACTAATTTGTAAGTCTCCTAACATTGAATGAGCATGTGTAGTATGTGTTTGTTTCTCACTCTCTCTCTATCTCTCTCTACTATAAATGAAAGTTAAAGGAAATAAGTAAAAAAAATGTAGGGGTTGGTTTGCTAATAATAATAAATGTCTAAGAATTATTTCCTCACTATCTTTTTCTCTCTCTGTCTCTCACACAAAAAAGCTTTCTCACTCACCTTTCCCTCTACTGCACTTTTCTCTCTCTCTATATGTGAACTAATTATTTACTAACATTTTTTAGCTCAATCTTTGTGTTGTCTTAATGAAGCCTTCCTAATAAAAGCCTCCTTAATTAATGAATTACGTCCTAAATTTGAATATAATATTTCCTCCTTTTTACGAAAAAAATGCGTAAACTTTAAATGGAAAAAAGCTTTTATTCTAATTCACTTTTTTACTCTCTCACACGTCGTCCTGCCTCTCCTGTTTTGGTTTCTGATATTATGATTCCATCTCTCTTGTTGAATGTCTGCTGGCTTCGAGCTTATTGTTTTTCTTAGAAAAAAAAATTTGCCCAATATTTTGTTTTTTAAATATGGGAAGAAAATATATTGTACACTTGAACAAAAATGTATACCTTACACTATTACTACTGATCATATAGACGGTATATTGAAAACTCTCTTCCTTAGGGATTCAGACGAGACATGATATACTCTAAAGACATATAATAATAATTACTATTCGTTCCTATATATATCTATATTATATATATAATGTCATGGTATTAAATAGCATTTGATAATTTTTTCGTTGGTTATAAAAGTTATACACTGATTTTTACAAATATATTTACTATACTCAATACTTACTTGATATACCTTATTTAATGATATGTATGTGTCTGTACTTACTTCTCTACAACTTCTATATTATACTCTACTCATTACTGTAAAGATTACAGTAAATAATTTTTTGTGGGACTTTATAAATATTATTATATTATGAGAACGAGACCTTATCTTACCTTTGGTTATGTGTATAGGATGATTTGATGATTATAATTTGAATTTTTATATATTTTGTTTTTGTTGGGATAATGTGAATGTGTTCTGGATGGAATTTACTTGGAATTTGAATTTGAAGTATAAGATGGAAATTTCTTTTAAACTGCTATTTTATGAATAGAATGATTGTGTAAATTTTGTATACCTCTAATACTTGAATTTTTTCTCAAAACGTTTGTTCATGAAATTTGGGACTTTTTTGGAATGATTGTTTCATTTTTTATTCGGAGGTTGTTGAAGATTATTAATTCGTGAACTGAATTTTTGGTTGTAAATTTTTTCTTGTTGTTTTGGTCTTGGGAAATATTTTTTGAGGAATTGGATAATTATTTTGAGGATATGAAATTGATTTGTTTTTGGTTGATATATTCGTTTATAATTGTAATGATTTATAAATATATTTATAATTATAATAATAATTAGGGGAGATTAGGAAGTGGATTGATTGGGAGACTAATGCTGTTTTTAAATTCGTATTCCTCCAGAATTGCCAAGACTTTTTGCTTTAGCGAATATGGACATGGTCTTTATCTGAGCTCGCCAAGTGAGATGCAGAAATTTACGATTTCTGCGGAATTTGCGTAAGTGAATTTTGTTGTGAATTTTTTTTTTGCGTGAGTTAATTTGTTGGAAATATTTGATGAGATGCTTTGAAGTGGATGATTTTTTAGTATATTAAAATTTCATGAATTTTTTTTTTTCACCACACAACATAGGCATCAAGCAGCGAACATGTTCGGCACGTTGTACATTGAGACGGAGTTTCCAGAAAAACCTAAAGAAGGCTTCTTTACGGGGTTATTTGGAGGCGGCGTGCGAAATTTGGACCGAGAAGAATTATGTGGGTTTTGACTCATTTATTTTTCAGTGTGTATATCCTTTAGCTGGGATGGCTTTGTAGGGAAAATGTTGTTTTTGTGTGTGCAAGGCGTGTAAACTCGGAAAGCTTATTACTACGTTAATGTTGGGTGTGTGTATATTTTGCTATATAGGAACAGGCTAGGTGGAGAATTGAGTAATGTACGGGAACGGCTTGACGTCCGTTAGGATAATTAGGAAGGAACCTCAATATGCGGTTCCTAAATACGGTAGTATGTGTAAACACATGTGTTGCTGAGGATGGTTCTTTTGTTAATACGGCGTTGAATTTTCATGCTTCAACGTGTTTCCATGTTGGTTTAGCTAAACCACTCACGTCCTTTTTCCGAGTATTTCTTAAGTTTTACCCGAAAGCGTGGCTGTAAATTTTAATCATTCAAAACTTCCTCAGTAGTCAAGAGAATTTTCTTATATGTTCTGGTCCATTTAGAAATTGTAGCCATTAAGTAGTGCTGTATTTTTTTGTGGTGGGACCACGTGTAGCTTATTTGGATTTTCTGACAGTATTTAGGTAGAATAGGGTCCACTGTTTGTAGGCACGTGGGTACTTAATGGTAGGCACCTTTATACTTGGACAGACGATGGATTTACTGGATCAAGCGTGTCTTTGAAATAGTAATAAAAATTCCTTTAACAAAAATGGATTCCAATTTTTATAAAACAAGGCTAAAAGAAACGTACCTGGTGCAAATTTAGAATTTTTACTAGAAACAACGAAGTTTTGTGGTTGTTTACCCTCAAATATGTTTGTGTCTAAGTTAATTTCTGTGGTTTAGTATTATATTTAATATTGATTTTATTCGTGTGAAATTTCAGTTGGAGAATCCTCAGGAAAGCCCCCGCGTACCGTAGCAAAATTACTACCCGCTGCGGGTACTCCGCCAGAACTAGCTCACCTCAATATGCGTTCCAGCACTGCTGCAAGTGAGATTCAGCGGGCACGCATGCTATTGGTGGAGCGAGGGGATAAATTATCACATCTTGAGGATAAGACTGCGAAAATGGCAGCGGACGCTGAGAACTTCTCCTCTGCAGCACACCAATTGATGCTCAAGTACAAGGATAAGAAGTGGTATCAGTTGTAATACAGTCACCACCCCCACATAATTATTAAACAGGAGGAAGAGGGACATGTATGTGAGTGTTTACGATGTAAATAAATTGTAATGCAGTTATCAAAAAAAAACTACACGCAGTTGTCAGAGTCGCCCGTACAGCACGATAATAATAGTAATAATAATTTTTCAAAAATATAATATGAGCAAAATGTATATATATATATATATATAATTAATTAGATAAGGAGAAAAGGTAAAAAATATTGTAAAAAAACAATTCTGAGCAATTGTAGCGCCTATATAAAGAGTAACATATTATATAAATGAAGGTGAAGTAGTTTTATTAGGTGTAGGCCTGGAATTTTACCAAACTTTTCATCCTACATGTGAGCATTTAAAAAAAATATAATACAACAAAGTTAACTAGAAATTACTAATAATAATAATTATTATTATTACTAATCAAATTTCGTTATAAAAAAGGATATACCAATTGTGTACTGAAAATATTACGATGTATTCAGTTTTCGCATTCAATTATTATGTAACTCTTATATTTGAAGAGAAGATGAAAAAACTAACCAAAGAAGAAACATGTGAAGCCTAATGTGACCGTGACCTTTTGTCTTGTAATTGTATTAAGTTATTATAATGTTGTATACACAATCGGTAAAATATGTTACAAAATATTATTATTTTATAGAGCCTATAAGGAGAAAATGGAAACGCACTCAATTAGTAAGTATGTACTACTACTACTACTACTACAGAATATATATATATTACATTTTACATGACTTTTAGCAAAACTTGAATTGTTTGAAATCTTTTATGCAGAGAATAGTGTTAAAATAAATAGGTATATAGAATTTTTTGGGCAAAATCTGCTACTGCCCTTTAAAAAAACCTCTAAAAATGCGGACGCATGTTGATACTTTTCCTTATAAGCTATATGTACTTGAACTATTATTAAAAATAATAGTCTTCAATCTTCCACATTTGAAGATTTGCACTTGTAGGAGGTGGAAAAACCCATTTAACAAAAATCATCGTAATAGTAATAATAATAATAAAATAAACGTTTGTAATAATAAAAAGTGAAGCAAATGTATCCATCTCCGTATTCACTACATAAAAAGAGTACGTAAATAGCATGCATAATATTGTAATGTACTGTCGAGAGGAAAACTATAACTATGACTCGAAAAAATAATATTTGTAGTCAAAAACTCAAAGTGTGAAAAAAGCTGAACCTAATTCCACGTCATTGTAGATAAATTTACATAAATGGAAGTTATAACAAAATAATAACCTTTTAGTAAATTTTTAGAGAGGAACAAGAAAACATCTTTGACAGAAAAAATCTCACCAGCTATACAATATAAAGCAATGTCATATACACATTATAGGATAAATGGTACTTACATATAGTTGATGTATGTATTATACCTAAATACCAGCTGTTTTAGTTCGGTCGCAGGCGGACGAACGAACGATTTTAAAACATTTTAGAACTTTACGTGATAGGTGGAGCCTATATACATAACTGTACTTATACATAATTACTAATTATTGCAAAAAAGTCACTTAAACTCAAGGGGACGAGTATTTGCGTTCTACATGTGGGAATTCTAATTGTATTTTTTTGTTTTTATTGTAAAATTTAAGTAGCATATGGGTTCAGGGAAGACAAGCATCATAAGTTTTTTGACAATTATTATTTCTACAGAAGATTTTTGTAAAAATTAATTTAAAAACTATGTATAATTTAGTTTTCAAAATGTCAAAAAATCATGTTTCCCTAAATACTTGTCAAATTAAAAACATAATTCAATGCAATTTTAAAAAATATTTCCGATTAATTACTTCAAATAGACGCAGCAAAATCTGAATTAATCCATGCTGTCAAGAAATTCTGGCTCTGAAAAATCCTAAACACACAGTTTCGGAATTTTTATATATTTGTTTGAAGAAATAATTGTTACACTTAATAATGTACATTTGTGCCTGAATTGATAAATGAATGAATTACTGGTGTGTAAAAAAGCTATTTTTCAAGCCCTGTCACAACTTTTCTATAGCGGAATTTATGTAAAAACAAGGAAAAATTGTATCATTCCTTGATGATTGAGATTCAATGTAATCATGTAAAAGCTTGTTCTTCAATCCCAACCCACCATGTTATTTTCTCAAATTAGCTCACCATGTGTTATTGAATTAAGCTCTAAAATTTCTTAATGAACTTGAGTGAAAACAATGTAATTAGTGAAACTTGATTGGAACTAAGCGGAACACTTTTGTTACCAAACTAAGTAGTAAGAGAAAATCTCTTATGGTAATAATATTTTTTGGCTATAGAAAAATGTGAGGATCAACTTGTTTCTTTTCCCTGTAGAACTGTCATTATACTATGAATAATAATTAATATATGCTTATGAGCCAGCCTCATATGGAGGAACGCAAATTAAACGGGTACCCGCAAATCATATGTCATAATCAGTACGCAACCTCATGTGAAACCCTCTACTAATCTCCAACAAATGCAAATAATTAAGTACTTACAGTCTCTAAACCTGATATGAATGTTGAAGAGGCACTCGCAGCCCCGGGTGGTCAACTTGTATACATATGGATTTGGGTGATCAAGGATTCATCATCATGATGAGAGAACATGTTTTGTCTCACTCACTAACTCATTTACTCACTCAGTAGTCAGTCGGAATTTTTACACACGAGTATTCTGAAAAGTGGGAAATAATTGATTGTGTAGAGAAACAATTAGATCACGCATGTATGTATACTTCACACAGGACAACTTGTTATCATGTAAAATTACATATTCACACAAATAATAATGAATAGTATGTATCTGAGAAGCACCCTTTGTCAAATGAAGAATGTAAAAAAAAATATGTTCATTATTAATTGTAAATACATATATATATGTTAAATTGCCTCAAGCAATTCTCAATAAATACCATTGGGCATTTTAGAAAGCCCAATAATTCTCCAATTATACATACAACCAATTATTAAAATAAAATTGTAAAAAAAAAATTATCATGTACTATAAAACATAGCACACATTTTAACATGGGTGCGATTGTTGGACCCAGAGAGTTCCAAAAAAAATGGTTCTAAAAAAATACTACTAATATTATTACAATTATTACCACTACTACTACTACAATGATATTAAAGCAAAATAAATAACTACTAAATTATATAAGACAAATCAGGCATTTTATGTTAAAATGTAATAACAAACTCATGTGTGAAAAAAAAGCGGTGGAAAAAGTCGTCTCTATCAAATTTAACTAATATTGTAAGCTATGTACATTATACGGTGCTATATATTCACAACGGTTCTATTTCTGCTAAATATTAAAAAAAAAATGGTACTATCAAGAACGATTGTATACATAATTAATAGTAAATACATATGTATATAATTATATAGGGGGACTCTTGTAGGATTGTACTATAGTTCCACAACTATTATAGAGAGCCACACAATTGAATTACACAATACAATTTAAATACTAAACATATACATACATATTATATAATGACAAGTAAATACGAGAGCACAATTTAATTTGATTCACAAAAATAATAATAATATTACTAATAAATATTAAAGCTGTTTTAAAAATATAAGAAAAAAATGATATTTGGGGGGATACATACCAGGAAAAATATTATATTTAAAAAAAACTCATCTGTCTAAAAAATGTATCTGAGCATACAAAAAGACAAGGGAATGTTAAAAGGTAAATAATAATAATAATAAATGAATGAATTGTACATACATAAAAATATATTATGGAACTTAAATGAGGAAAAAAACCGTAGTGTGTTTTAAAAGGGGAAAATGAAAAGAAAAACATTGTGATATCTCTATGGTGTTTCTCTGTTTTTTATTATTCTATTATATTATTACGTATATATATAAAAACTACAAATACCATACGTACTTGTTGTACTATATAAATATGTATATATACATATATAAATAGAAATTAAATATAACATAGTAGCTATATAATATATATGGAAAAACATAATTTTTTTACCCTTATTTTCCCCTCCTTCTTCAACTTTTTTTGACTTTCTTCATTTTTTTGGTGTGAAAATTTATATAATTACGAGAGGTTCCCCAAAAAAATTTGCAATTATTTCTTTTTAAAATGTAGATACATAGTTGAAACACATTTAATTTAATTGGGAGTTTTTGATGTGTTTTTACATGTGTTGCAATTGATTGGAAATTTTAAGTTAAATGTGGGAAAATTTGACAAAACTGAAAAGAAAAATTTTCTTCTGGAAAAAAAACTGTGAAAAAATGAATGGGTTTTTCTATGGGAAAAAATTGTGAAAAAAATTTATTTGCTATGTATGTATAAAAATCATATATGTAATAATTATTATTGTATAGCGTTATTATTATTGTTGGATGTCAATACAGAGTTTTTCTCATTCTCTGAGCCATATTATTGTATGGGACGTTTCCAAAATGAAAGAGAAGATAATTTTTAACGTGCTTCCAAAAAGTTTTCAAAAATCATCAAATTATAAATGGATGGCGGGATATATACATACACACATATACATATATATATATATATACACTGGAAAAAAAATAAATTCCTACAGATGTTTGGAATTAATTTCCAGCTATCGTGGTAAAAAATAAATTCGATGGTTTTAAAAAAAGGCTTCATAATTATTATTGTTATATACTTGTGTGAAAGTAAAATTATTACATAGGAAGAGGAATTTGTGTAGAGAAAGTATATTTAAGGAAGGGATAAATTTCTCAATGTTTCCGTTGTCCTAGCGTTACCCACCACCTCTCTGTCGTTCGAATTAACAATAATAAAAACATTCATATAGCGAGAGATTTCAAGAGCAGAGATTTTTTTTTCACATTGGAAAATATTATTATATTAGTCATTAACATTGGTGTAGAATTACAAGGCATTAATATGCCTCTCACCTCTAACATTAAAAATGCCCTACCTCTCAATCATAACACTATGAATTTTTATTCAATTCCAGAAGCGTAATACGTAATAATTGCCAATTAATGACTTTATACACCTTGTCATTATAATTTGTAAATGGGGCATTTTTCTCATATTTAATCCATCATTGAATTGAAATGTTGGAGGTTATAAATCAAGGGAGTGACACATCCTGTATAGTTTCCCGTGGTAATTCGTATGCAAAGTTCATTATATATGTTTAAAAGCATTATTAAGAAAAGGTCCTGGAGGGAAATGAAGTATGTATATGGTTTTGTAATGTGTAGGAAAATTTGATGGATTTTTATCTGAATAATTTATCACCCACATGTTCTACGGCATTTGATGGTCCCGCTTATTTGGTTTGGTTGGGGAGGTTCACGGGTTTACGGAAGAAAGCGCCAGTTGTACTTCCAGGCCTTTTCGTCCTAGAAAATTTACTCACACACATTCGCTGTGTGAGGAGGTGAGCTTCTGTTTTCAGAGCAAGTACATATTCGAGGTTTGTATAGTCATATTTGAGAGGAGTAATAGTTAGCACGTTGTACACTTTTAGATTTACGGGAATTTGCATCACGCTCAACCATATTGATTTTTTCAGTGATAATTTCAGGTCTCATTAGTCACAAAATGGCAAGTTGCATTGGTCAAATTTTCCGCCCCAAAATGGTTAAAATTAGGGGGGACATCATTCAGAATTTTCAACCTTAATGGGAAAAATTGTGGATTATACGTCATTGAAACATTTTCAGACCCAATCATGGTAAAAAATGGGTGGGTCACATCCTTCAAAATTTCCAACCCCAATTGTAAAAGTATACTTGGATTACACCCTTCAAAATTTTCAGAACCAATAATGGTCAAAATTCTCAAATCGCATCCTTCTAAATTTCAACTCAACTCCGTCAAATTTTCCAGCCCCAATGCAACAATATGGTCAAAAAATTTCAAGTCTCCACGGTTCAAATTTCCAACCCTAATCCTCAAAATGTCCAGTCCCATCCGTTTAAATTGTTAGCCCCAATCCTTGAATTTTCCACCCGCATCAGTCATAATTTCATCATTTTCCTTCATCAAATCCTGAGCAATTTCATAAAAATGTTAAAATTATGCATCCACCAAAATTTTAGTTTCATTTTCCATGACCAGTCAAATTTCAAGAACCACTTGGAAAATTTCAGCTTTGTCAAAACTCATCACCTCTACAATTCAGCCCGCAAATAAAATTTACTCTTGACAATACTCAAAAATACTTTTACAAACACAAAAACAATTGTAAGAAAAAATTGTAAAAAATGCGGTCAAAATTCATTCAAATTTTTCCACCCCAATTATTGCACCCTCAAACTACAAAAAACGCAAGGAAGAAAGAATTGAATGAATCATAAAAAGCATAAGTTTTTATTATCAATTTTGAAGAGAGACTAGGAATCTGCATTTGAGTCATCATCCTTGATAATGTTGATGATGATGGAATGGAATGGAAAAGTGAAAAGGTCTATCTGTGAAGTATTGGATGTTGTCAGTTTCTCTCTCTGTCTCATTCCCTCACTCACTCGTGTTCAATCCTTCCATTCTAGAAATTGTTCCGACTATAGAATCACCCTTGAAAATCCTTCTCTCTCTCTATAGCATGCAAGCTGTACATAACATAGGCTTTTTCCAAGATGAAGAGTGAA
The DNA here is from genome assembly GCA_034693705.1 of Spatulosminthurus flaviceps. Lineage (NCBI taxonomy): Eukaryota > Metazoa > Arthropoda > Collembola > Symphypleona > Sminthuridae > Spatulosminthurus > Spatulosminthurus flaviceps. The sequence continues at coordinate 7,098 of JAQFXU010000136.1, read as the reverse complement.
CCATAGGATGGGATTCCGCCTGATGGACTTCCAACCACTATGATTATAGACTCAATTCCGGTTGGAAGAAACTTGCTTCATTAATGGACTTGCCAATGAATATTCATGGGCAGGCCGATTTCTGATTTTCTTTTCCAGCAAACTCTCCTAACCTTTTCTTTCCAGTTAGTTACTTGACGTTCTCTCTTTATTTTTCTCTCTCTCTCTCTCTCTCCAGTTTTTTTTACCCCTCAGAAATTTTTCAACCTTCGTCTCTCTTTATGGACTCCACTCTTATATGTATTAAACACACTGAAATTTTCTACTTGAGTTACACTTGTATTCCTTCAATACATTATTTTGTTCCCCACCCAAAAAAAGAGGCTTACAATAAAATGTGTACATTTGATATAAGGAGAGATTTTATATAGAGTTGCTCTTGTATATATTTTTTTCCAACCCACAAAATGATGAGCCAGGAAAAGAGAAATTTCTGAAGGGAGAAAAGATATGAGGTGGTTAAATTCTATTGCTATCTCACTCTCAGCAATCCCGTCAAGTTTTTCAATGGGTTTTCTACTCCATCCCTTTAAAAAAAACCTTGCAATAATCAAAACTCTCCGCGTTTGCATTTATTCTTTCATTCAAATTTATATATTTTTTTTTTGTTTAAACTCTTTTTTTTTTATTGGTAACGGGGAAATTCACTTGGGTGGTGGACTTTCAAGGAAATTTATTGCAAATGAGAGGGAAAAATGTTTTGGGGTGGAAACTATAAATTTGGAAGGTGGTCAAAATTTTTCTGATTCAAATAAAGTTGGGTGAAAAAATTTTGGGTTTTTAAAATTTTGGCTACACAAAAAAATTTACCATTTTTGTGTGGTGGTGTAATAATTTGCAAAACTTTGCTCCAGAAAGTTTAACCAAGATTTAAGGCAAATTCATGGATTTTTGATAGAACTTTGTCCCGACAAAAATTTCCTAGTTCTCTGGGCAAATTTGCCCCGAGAAAATCAGGGAAATTATTGAAAATTTCCATTAATTTTACTCTCTGAGAGTAAATTTTTGGCTAACGCATGAAAATTTTCGGAAAAAATTATTGATTTTTTTCAGAAAGTTCAAGCCTCAGTTCTCTTTAATTATTTCGCATCAAAGTTTTGCAAAACTTAACTTTTTTGGCAATTATAGAAAATTTTCAAGGATATTTAATTGTTTTTGACAAAGAATTTTCTCTGATTGGTGGATGTGCAAGCTTAAAAAGGAGGATATTTGAGAAAATATTAAGGGGAAAACGGGAGGAAGGAAAATTTTCCAGTCTCACATTATCCCAAAAATCATCCCTCCCATTAACGCAGCATACTTCCCCTTTTGGGAAAAAGTCGTTATGACTTGTGTAGTGCCCAAAGATGATATAGTTGGATTGCAAGGGCAAACTTCTCCGTATCTCTATCATGATGATGAGTTCCGTCCAGACCGGGAAATATTATAGAGGGAGGATAAGATTTTCGGAGAGAGAGAGACAGAAAAAAGGGAAAAAAGATGGGGGGAAGTGAAAAAAATCCGATTCTTTTAGAAAGAACAAAACTGGTGAGAGCGAAGAGAGAGAGAGAGAGAAATCCCTAACAACAGAAGAGTGAATCCTCGATGACAAAGTCAACGAGGAAAATATGTAAATGCACACCTTCCGGTAGCCATTTTTTAACGCCACATTTACGGACCGTACACGGTTGTCTGTTTCAGGCGGGTGGCCCATTCATTATTATATTTTTTTCCTTCTCTCTCTCTCTCCTTTTTCCCTTCTCTCCTTGCTCTCTCATCCCTATATATAAAGAAGTGTGTGTGTCTGAGAGAGAGAGTGAGATGGAACTTGTAATATGACAAGCCTCAGCTAAAAGAATAAGTTTTAGATATAGAGACGGTATAATTTTCTCTTAGATTTTTTCTCCCTCTCATATCTTCATAGTTTAGCTATCCATCTAATACTCACCATTTCCCAGGGCTCTCTCTCTCTCTCGCATTATACAATGCTTGTATGCACATCCCATGTGTTTTTATACCAAGGGTCACAGACAATTTTTTTCCTCCAAAATATTTTCCCGGAACGAAATTTACCCGAATTTTCCGGATTTTTGGGTTGAAATTTTAAAGGGAATAAATTTCCAAAGTTTTTCCACTTTTTGCATAGAAATTTTAAGGGCACAACATTTTTCCGGATTTTCCAAACCTTTTGCATTGAAATTTGAAGGGAAAATTCCGCAAATTTAGCGACTGAGCGTTAAATTTCCCTTGATTTTACAAGTTGGCAAATTATTCTCATTTTTTCTTGCCATCAATGCAATTTTTCTTGGGTTACTATTACAGGGAAATTTTACCATGGAAATTTACATGCTGGTTACGCATAGATTGTGGCTCAACATGAATTTATTTGTCAAAAGCAACACACCATCCAAATACTCTCATGTATACTTTTTCTTGCAAATTCTATGCATCTTTTCAAACGGGGCGGAGAATTCCGACCATCAATGCAAATATGAGAAAGTGTTTGACGAAAAATAAACTCAAATTTTGATCCATCACTTCAGACGATTTTTGCCATTGACAAAGGGTAAATATGGGGGTTAAAATTTCCTAGGATTTTTCCCACTATATTTATATATACAAGCGGCTAACTATTTGCTTAAAATTATCCATAATTCTTTATTAACAGAAAAAGGGTTTATGTTCGGATGGAAATTTTGTGCCAATCCTCTGAAATGGGGTAGTTTCCTTCAAATATTCGGGCAAATATAAAAACTAATTGTTTAGCATTCTCCCCAATTCATCCCTTTCAAATTCCCGCCGATTTCTCCCGCAAAGTTTTTTGCCCGTTGTCCGTACAAAAGCTTTACAAATTTTCCTCTTCAATTAAATATCCTTTGAGATTTTTAACCCCAATATTTTCCCGCCCAATTTTAATAAAATACTCTTAATATTTTCTCCCACTATTTCAATGCAAGAACCACCCCAATATATTTTCTCCCACTATTTCAATATAAGACCCACCCCAATATTTTCTCCCGCTATTTCAATATAAGACCCATCCCCATATTTTCTCCCACTATTTCAACAAGAACCATCCCAATATTTTCACCCTTAAAAACCCCACCTCACCCCCGAAAAATATCACCCCTTTTTAACAAAACCCAGCCAACCCTCAAATTTCACCTCAATGACCACACAGACAAAAACAACAATTTTCCCACAATTTTTCTCTTTCTCTCTTTGCCCAGTCCCAAATCCTCCTCCTCCAAAAAAAGGCCCAGAAAAAAAGTGCAGACCATCTCAAATTTCCACTCAATAACTCTAAAGACATGTATTTGAGCCAAATTCACCTCACCCCTCCCACATCCCAAACATACATATGGAGAAAAGTTAATGGTCAAGGAAAAAGAAAGGAAAGAGTAAAAAAAGAGTAAAAGTGAGAGAGAGAGGAAAAAGAAAAAGACGGAGAATGGACGATGAGTTTTAGGTCCTCTTCAATCATCATCAATTTTCTGTTGTTTGATGACCAACCAACTCGCCGCAATAGAAAAAAAATACGTAGGGTAGAGAAGAGAGAGAAAAAGGAAAAAATAGAGCGAGTGAGAGAGAGGATAATATATAAGGGAGCTCATGTTTAAATGCATGGACCCTCCAACCACTGCCCATCGTCATCATCATCATCATCTCTTTCCTTCTTTTTGGCTCCTGTGTGATAACTCTAGCGAAATACTTATATATTGAAGGAAGGAAGCACACCAAAGCTTTTTCATGGTAATTCTTTTCTCTCTCTCTCTCTCTCTTTCTAGGTTTTTTCCCTTATAAAAGTATAGGAGAGAAAGTACCTACCTTAAATATAGAGCCCTCTCAATCCCTTCCTTATAACAAGTTTGTAATTGTGTATAAAGATAGAAAATGTCTTCCGTCTGTCCGCGTCTATAAAACAGTCTATAAAAGACTATGGTGAGTTTTTTCCTCTCTTCCTTCAAGAGAGAAAAAAGAAAAAAATCCCTTTTTTCCTTTTGGGTTTTTTGGACAGACGGACGCGACCGCCTCGTCAAATGGAAATACACACACTTATTATACTTTATAAAATCCTTTTGGTCTTCCTTCTTTCTCTCTCTCTCTCTCTCTATTTCTCGCATGATGAACAAGCAAAGGAGAAAAAGCAAATCTATCTTTTTTTTTCTTCCTTTCTTTTTCTCTTCTGCACCGATTCCTTGAGTAAATTTTTTTTTTCTTGGAAAAAAAAGAAATATATTTTCTTACCACTCATACGTTCATATGTTGACAGATGGGGAAGGTATTTTCAATGTATAGGGAAAAAATCGTTAAAGTCCAAAAGGGACTAAAATTTTACTTTTTCCCGTATAAGGTTGGAAGGAAAGGGTGTAGCGCCTTTTGGAATTTACCCGACGATATACGGTAGTGGCTTTGCTACGGGGTATATGTATGTGTGGGAGGGATAATATCGGTGAATTTTGACAAACCAAGTTTATAGTTTTGGAGGCGGGAAATTTTTCTTGGGATTTAAAAGAAATATTAAAATATATTGGGAAAATTGAAAGGATTTTTGGGAGGAATTGAGGGGAAATGATAATTGAGGGTGGAATTTTCTGAAATTTTTGGATACATTTGACTTTTGAGGGTTGTTTGGGAGGGTAAACGCAGAGGAAAAAAAGAATTGTGGGAATAGGGTGGGGAGATATTTGATGTTTTTTAGGTTAAAATGAGGGTTAATTTGAGAAAATGGGGGGAAATTGGAGATGAGGGAAATGGGCTTAACAGTGGGAAATATTTGAGAAGGCAATTTAGTGATAATTTGAGAAAAATTTTGGAGTGAAATGTGGGAAAATGTATGTGTTATATAAATATGGTAGAAAATTTGGTCAATGTTTAGGAAATAATTTGGTAGGGAATAATCTAAAAGCGAAAATTAATAGGGGAAAGCTTGAAAATCTTAGGGGTCAATTTGAAGGAAAGAAATATCAGTCATTTGGGTCAATTATTGTTGAATATTTGAAAGTGAAAAAGCTTCCTGTTTCCATGAGAAAATAATGATGGAATGAAAGATATTAAATCTGCATAGAACAGTTTTACGGAAAACATAAGTCAGACATTTTCCAGGAAATTTCCTTTAAGAAATTTCCAATAAAACATGGAAATTGAATAAAATCGGGAGTAAGGAAAATAGCTTGTAGAAAATGCTTCAAATACCGCTTCAAAAACAAAACTGTGTAACTAGAAAATTTTTCCCTTGCCCTACCCCATTTAATTTATACTTTACGGGGTGAAATCAACTCTTGCACTTTTCCTTTGTACAAAGCTGACAATGAGTGTACTCAACCCCTCCAAGCCTTTAAATTTTTCCCCAACTCAAGTCAACATTTTACCCTAAATTTCACCCCAGAAAATCATCTTTAAAAATCACCTACAATTTCCCCAATTCAAGTCCCCTAGAAATGGGGTCCTTGCAAATTTACCACTCACCCTTAAAAAGCCCATCAAGTATAGTCAGAAAAAGTAAATTTTTCCCTCACCCAGAAAATATTTACCCAAAAATCCCAATTTTGCCCCTATATTTGGCACATAAGAAATTTTCCTCGGATAAATCCTTTAAATCTGTAGGTTAGAGATGGGCACAAGGCTATAAAAAAGGAGTGAGATGGACCCGTAAATTTTCAACTTGCTATAAGTGTCTCGCCTCCTCTCCAAGAATATACATATATTTTGGAGAGTCCTAAAAAAAATTCTAGACTCTAAGAAAGTGATGTAGGGCTGAAGAGGTCCGGGCACATCTCACCCCATATACTTTCCCATATGCCACACATAGAAAATTTCTTATGTACATATCAAAGTCTACAGATGTTGGAAGTTTTTAGTAGGGAAAAAGCATGTGTGTATGTGTGTGTGTGCGGAACTTTTAGTACTCGATAGCATCTTTTTGGGCTCGTCTTCAGGTACACGTCTCACTTTTTTCTCCCTACCGTCGTCCTCCTATATAGTATAGCATAGTGGTGGTAGCGGCGTATGGCATAAAGTGAAAAAGAAGTTGAACCAAGTGGAAGGCAAAAAAAGATGCAGTCCTAGGGAAGAAACTACATCTCTTGCCTTTTTTCCCTGCAATGTATCTCCTTGCCAACGTATGTTACTGAATTCCATTAAAGGAACAAGCCACGTTGGAAGCAATTGAATTGGAGATTTTTCCTTTCCGACGCATATAAGCCTACTATAGGGCGTACATGTATGATTTGTATAGAGAAAGATAGTGTGAGATAGAACGGAAAAATATCTCGAGGTAAAATTCTTATTTCCTCACTTTTTAGTCTTTTTTTTCTTTCGGCCCTTTTCTCTCTCTCTCTTTCAGTAGATTTATACAGAGCGGACGGAGAGGACTATCGTTCAATTTTTTCCCTCCACTTTTGTACACTTTTCTTTTCTCCGACGTTTTTCCCACTTGAATGTTTCTAGGTTATTAAATATTGAGTTGATTTGGGAAAACAAACGGTTTTTTCCTTTTGAGAGAAATTTCTGAGATGGGGAAATTGCTATTGCTTTTGTCTTACAATTATTTTATACCCCTATTGCCCCAATTTTTTAGGTGCAATATTTGAATGGATTTTCCTTGGTTTTATATAATTTGTATATTTTTCCATATAGGAATGCACCATTGAAGAGAATTTTGTAGAAACTTGGGTTTTTGTGCTTTTTACTAAATTTTCTCATGAATTTTTGAGGGTATAGGTTAAAATGGGGAAATTTGATTGGAAAATTTTAAGGCTAAAATATTAGGGAATTGCTTATTCATTGGAAATGATTTGGTCGAGTGGAATGCAGGAAATATTTTCCCCAACAAAGCGTTAAAGCTTGGTGATAAAAATAATGGTGAAAATTGATTCTTCAAAATTTTTGAAAATTTTCAATGGAAATTTTCACCAATGCTTTAGTACATTTGTGTAGTGAGGGGGAGAGGGATTGCCAATAAATTTCTCACATACTGACCTCTTCATCACATCTTCCTCAATGCACACTGTGTCCAAATCGACTTAAAACGGAACTTCACATTTTGGCCAAAAACAAAATCATCAACTTTACAAGTTG
>JAQFXU010000135.1:0-85857 GCA_034693705.1 Spatulosminthurus flaviceps | reverse complement strand
ATGTCAAAAGGGCGTTTATATGAAGGGATGCATCCATTAAAAATGTTAAACCCATGTGTTGGGGGGTGACACTTGGAGAGGACTGCTTGTCAGTGATAAAATATTCGTCCTGGTCTTATGTGACTTGAACATAGCAAGGAGCTCACATTTTCCTATCTCACAAAAAATCCCTTTAGCCTTCCCTATTACACATAAAGAGACACAAAACAGAGCAACAATAATTCTAGATTTTTACTAGGACTGTCCAAACTGAAAAGAAAACTAAACCTTATAATGAATTCGGGCTCAGATAATAATTCATTACCTCCATTCGATTATGCTAATTTATTCTGCGAGGTTCGTGCATATCTATATGAGAGAGCGTCGAGTTAAAAAAAAGAGAACCATTTTGTTTAAAAAGATGTGTTTGTTTAAGATGGTCTGAGGGACAGTATTTACTTAGGAACTATTCACTTGGAGAGTAATAAAAATGTTTTGAAACCGCTTCTAAAAAAGTAGACCTGAATAAAAATAATTTGCATTTTCTACTCCACCAATCTCCTCTGTCCGTATATACTTATCCCACACAATAAGATTCTCGGATGAGTCCTGAGAACGCTCATATATTCTTTTCAATGGAAGTCCACACGGCTCGAATCCCTTTTATCAACATAATAAATTCCATTGGCTTAAGAAAGCTTCATTTGAAAGATCATCTGGAAATTAAATAAGAGACAAAAATAAAGAGATCTATTATATATACGAAACTGTGAGACCTCCAGGTCATGGTTTTAATGTATTTTACCTATTGCAAAAAACTTTCCTTTGCTACACATGTGGTTTAAACTTGAAACGGTTGAAAAATCCGGTTTTCTCAATCTTTTTTCGATTTACATGAAAAGTTCCGTCCGGTTATGTCCATTCATTTTACCTTTATATAATTTCCCCTGTTTGAATGCCTACGATTATTTCCTACAAGGAAAACCATGAGATTTCACATTTCATGGTACAAAGTGTAGTATTATAAAGGCAATTTTTTAAAAAAAAAGGGAAGAAAGTTTTCTTTCACATTTTTAAATAAAAGCGTTTTGGCTGGTTTTTGATTGAATTAAATTTTGACAAAACAAACCTGTTTTTACATAAAAGATGTTTCTTTCTCTAGAATCCCATGAGATGAGTATATTTACGGGTGAAGGGGGGAGGGGGTTAAAATTATGTAAATTTTCTCGTCTCTGTGTATGTACTAATAAAAGATGAAGGGTAGATTTTGCCAGGGTGTCGGTTGAAACAATTGAGAATACTCAAATGAGCTTTACATTAATGATAATAGGAAATCCTGTTTAAGGGGGTTGTAATTTCACAAGTTTATTTTATCATTCTTTGTAATATTCTCTCCGCGTATGTAGACGAAATAAATGATTGGTAGCAAGAAAAAGAAATGTAGTGTCTTTCAATGGCGGAGTAATGTTTGGCTCAAGACCTGTGATTATTCCTTAACAAGTGAAATACTTAGACGAGCTCTTAAAAACTCCTCTCTGTCACCTGATGCCACTACTTTCTGTTTTAAATTTCCAACATAATAGAAACTACGGATGAGTTTTCCCTTGATGTGGATATACATATTCCCTAATGTTTTTACCCGGCTTACCCAACAAGGATGATATTCTTCCAAATGCCATTCAACCTGAAGAAGGTATATAAGTACTTTTATACTTAAGCTAAACTTTTTAAAAACTTTTTGTATTAAATATCCCAGTACATTTTCAAGTTTGAAAAGAAAGAGGAAAAGCAAACAAAAAGACGGAGAAGATGACCCATTTCACTTTCCTGACTACTATGTACATACTTCATATGTCTTGAGGTCTCTCAAGGATGGTAAAGGTCTTGTAAGGAAATGCAACTTACTTTAATTTAGAGCGTGTAACAAACACTGTGAGCAGGTAGTGTACAATGAGATGACATGGAATGTTCCTGCAAGTGGAACGATGATGATGATGAATCAACACTAAAACTTATATCCCTCAAGTTTTTACTCTTCTTGGCATTGGGCTTCTCATATGTTTTGGGGCTCTCTTCTCAATCTCTCACAGAGTTAAGGTCAAGGATTGGTTTTTGTACATTACATATTTAAATAACCGGGATCTTCTTACAGATACATTACACTCTCCACTAATGTCTCCTTCATTATGCTACTTACTTCATATCTCCTTCCTTCCTATACCTCTCATTGAACTTGTTTTTGATGTGCCGAGTCACCAAAAGACTAATGTACAATTTAGGCAGGGCTCATTGAGAAGAAAGACCTCTTGAAGAAAGATTTTCAAACGGATATACCACTCAATCATGTGTAAGTTTTCGAGATTTGTATATATCCTCGTTCCTCTTCCATACTCACAGAAATTTTTCAAGGTTAATTGGAAATAATGGTTTTTAATGAGGATTTTAAACCTGCTCATAAAATAATTTGTATTAGTCACGTATAAATTGTAGATGCACAAATATAAACAAGTACAGAAAAGTGTACATAAAAATGAAGGTAACTGTAAAATGGATTGAATATAGGAAAAATATTTTACGGGTTAAAAGTATGTAATAAAATGACAATGGGTTTTTCCAAAGCCAAAGGAGTAGGGCAAAGGAATCCAGTGTTTTTAGCCAAATTTCAAACCATGAGACCCCGTTGGGTCCGCAAGTAAAGATGAAAAAAAGGGAATCCTTGAAATTGGAAAGGTATCAAGTGTTCTCAAACCAAAGTCTCAGTTCTCAACCCATGTTCTTATATCACCTACAACAATTGCTAGAGCAATGATCTCATGTGAGAAAGGAGAGGAGAGAGAGAGAGAGGGGAAAATGTCAATAATAGAGACATGAAACTGTCCTCAGGACAATTCCTTTGACATATTTCCCAAGAATATACAGACCATATCTTTGGCCCAACACTTGTGTGTGTGTGTGTGTGTGTGTAAAAATTGATAAAATGAAAAAACCCTTCCAAGTGTAAAAAATTTTATCATGTTTCCACATACGTGTCTATACAACATATTTCAAGTGTATTAACACACACCTCTCAAATCAAATCTAAAAATCTCAAAGGTTTTTATTTCCACGTCAGGCTGGAAAAGGATATATGATGAGGTGTACAAAAAGAGACCAAAGTGGGTCAAAATGTCTATTCTTTACATAAAATGAGAAAATCCACAATTTTTTTACCCACTCAAATGTATCCATGAATACTTTTTTCCACCCCATTATAAATAAACCCATAAAAATATATCCTGGACTAGAAGCTCATATCCTTTTTTTAAGGTGTATTTGTATTGTACATGCATAAACATACATATAGCTCCCCTTTTTCTCTCCCTTTAATCCCTATGAGCTATTGAAAAGGAGTAAAAGTTTTCACATATGAAAATTTTATCGTATCTAAGAGCATAATCATCCCTTAAAAAATTCCCCATGTATTTATTTCAAATCCCATATATTTCTTGAGCTCACGGGTTGAACAGAATTTCCAAAAGAATTTCATAACCATCTAGAGTTACATGGCTATTTAATTTACGAGACAATGTAAAGGTCGTTGAGGGTGCCTTATGTATGTATATATATTTTTCTTTTTGGCTCTTGCTCTTGCCTTGTTGTTGTCCTCAAATGAAGAATAAAAATCTCAAGTGAGATAATCATTCTCCGATTCCTCTACTCTATAGTATATTGTAAATATCGTGAGAGAAAGCAAAAGAATAAAATTTTCAAATCCCTTTAGAGAAAATATTGTCTATAGAATTGTACACACTATGTATTTGAAGGCTCATCATCATCCAGTAGAAGAGTAATTTCTACGGAATGACCTTCACTCAGTGCGAGAGCTAAGAGTAAACTTTTGTACCCTGAACTTCATATACACTTGCTAATTGACCAAAGCTATACATGTACCGTTATCGCTGCAATGGAGATGCTCCGCAGTAGACCTACATTGATACAGTGTGTAGAGATAATTACACTGTAGCATAGGGAAAGATGTGTGTAAAAGACCTGCCGAAACCGGCAGAATCTTCGAGGTTAACAATGGTCGTGGATTTAATTAGGATCATATATTTTTGAATTTACAGATGAAAATCCACCTTTTTAGGCAAAAAAGGGCATGGTGTGGGTTTATGTAGGGAAATTTACGTGGAGTGAGTCTCTCGGTGACTGTGTAAGATTTTAACGTGGAAATACATTTATTTAACATGGACAAGGAGAGGTCTACGCTTTAGTCTTTTTTTACCTATCGTAAGTACTCATTGTAAAATCCACTTGTCCAGTGTACATAGATTGATGTGTGTTATCGAAAAGTACTTAAAGTCACTTGAGTAGAAATATCCGTGGTGTTAAGAAATCTATATACTTGATATATGGCTTGATATAATGCTTAAGTAAAAATCTACTGTATGTACATATATTGTGAGGGGAATTGAATTAGGCAATGATATTGTTCACGTTTTGGGCGTACTTGAGTCTCTTGAACAATCCTTCAAAGATGAGAATAAATATTGTCCTTATCAGAGTGAGAGAGGGAGAGAGAGAGAGAGAAAGAGGGAGAGATTCCTTTTTCTCGCACAAACTTAGACCTAATGTGGACAATAGGGAAGCAAGGATTTTTTAACAGGTTTTTGATCTTATCTGGATGTCCCGCAATGAAGATTTTGTGTCTCCTTCAACATAAACATTATTTTTATTAGCTCGTCCTCAATAAGTCCTTGTCTAAATGCTATTAAATCCATCGGAGGTAGAACATGTGCTTCTCCCAATAAAAATCCTTAAAGCTGGCCTTTTGCGCTTGGATTTTTTTTCTTTCATGAGTTTTTATCCTATCCAGACAGTTTTATGCCGTATGTTTCACTTTAATGGCGAAGCTTTCAATCATTTTCTGCATCTAGGACCTCATCTGTATTGACTTTACTCCTCTTTCTCTCTTTCTCTCTCTTCAAACAGGCATATCTCTCAAGCTGGGGTCAAATGAGTTCCGTGTCTGTAATTATTTTAAACAAAGTATATCTTCCATGTTATCATCATCTCCTCAGTTATAGATGTTTGTTTACAAAAGGAAGTTTTTTTCTCATTTTTATTAAATAATAAAAACCAAGATTTCCCATGATTTTTACACATTATTACAGCCAAAACATTACTACCATAGCCCTTTGCTTATTAATTTCAAGGAATGTGTGATGTGTGTGCATTCTGGTACATACAACTTGTTTTACGGGCTTCTACTCTGCACCTCTCCCATAGCACGCGGAATATGATGGAACAGAAGAGAAATTACTATTAAAGGGAAAAATACAAAAAAAACATTGAAATGTGCAGATGTCAAAGGAATTTTGGGAATAAAATGAAGTAGCTATCGAAGCTCTGAGCCCTGCCTGCCCTGTTATTAGGAGCAGGTCCTTCCCTGCGAAAAAAAGCATGGGAAATCAAGCAATCGAGGCAGGGTTTAAATTTTAAAGTCCAAGTCCAGCTTATATTGATACTGTGTATATAGTAGAGAAATACTTCTAATGTTATGACGTGCAGAATTATTAACAGGAGAATGAGATAGAAAAAAAACAACTGGTTAATTTAACATTTGAGCCTCATTTCCTCAATTTCCACATCCTTTTAAAGGTTGAAAAGTAAGCGTGTGCCACACAACATGGCATGTATTCTTGCCAGTGGGACCAAAAGTCTTTTTCTGAGCATAGGAATAGACAAAACAATATATTGATGAGGACTAGAACTTCAAGAGTTGTATAGTCACCTTGCTTGTAATAATCCATAACTGCTAAAGAAGAACCTTACCCAGTACTCTTGCAGCACTTGGTTATGTGTATCTGAGGTAATACGAAAAAAGTGAAGAGCGTAAAAAAATACGTGCGCTACAAGTTTAGAATGGATGCGTGCTCACTTGTATAGTACGGAGGAATGCTTTGACTGTGAGAGAGTATAACTGTGGTAGTATTTCGATATGACAAAGTGTAGTGAAGGAGACCCAAAATAACACTACCCTCATGCATTTTATCTTCCCATAGTTCCAAGGCCTGTAGGCTGTTGTTAACCAACACGAATAAGAAGTAGCAGGTGTAATATGGGGGAGTTGTATAGGCGGAAATTATAAGAGGACTGGCACAAAACTAACGAATAAACGATTCTTATCTACAGCAGGTTGTCTACTGGGTCTCGATAAACACGTCACTTTGTCATTCCTTCGTGTCATTTGCATTAATAAGCGGTCTGCCACACATGATGATGCTGCTTGTTCACATCCCACAAATCCCAACTCGTTCCCCAACCTATACCTTTTCCCACTGCAAGGAAGGATCTTCCATGTAGTGGATCCTCGTCATGATCACTCGACCTCCATTGCGAAGCATTAACTGCCAGTAAAGTTCCATTCTAGTCAGAAAAATCCAGTGAACATAAAATGTCAGAATTCTTCCACACACATGCCCAAGCATAGGCCATGTACGCACACGCACTTAATGTACAGCATATGTACAGAATGAGCTCAAATGAGGATATAAATTTTTGCTCATCGTTTCCATGAAGCCAACTATGCGAGTATGATAATAAGGAATTAAGCTAGTTCCATAATGTACGGAGGAAAAAGGGCAAAGGTTAGGCATTTAAAGGGTAGGAATTCCATGCTTGGAGAATGTACAGGCACTTTAAAGGCTCATGTGTTAAAACAAGGTTTATACTTTTCTGTGGTTACTTACGGAGTAAAATCGCGCGGTTTTCTCACTGACAAGGAGAAAAATATATTTTCCCACTTTGTTCCTCTTCCGATATAGCAATAACTATGTAGAGATAAGTATTTGTACATACTTTATGTTTTTATGTATAGCAGGATCAACCGTATCGTGTGGATATGTTACTGAGATAATTGGTGTAGTGCACAGGTATTTTTGACTTGGTGGCACCGGCCGGAAATATGCGAGCGTCCAACTTCCCCGGCACCTGTCATCTGCGGGTGCATGTGGTAGACGTAGCGAAACTTCCCGTTCCGGTTTTACTATCCCTCGATTGTTTTCCACTCCAGCCTTGGTTGCCTTCACAGTGCTCAAATCGATCTTGGAAATTTCAACGCTTTCGTATCAGCTTGTGCCACTCTAAATTTCCCTCCTTCACTAAGTTTCTCCCTAATGGGATTTTAATGCAAAAATTATGACACATTTTCCATTCCAATGTCTTTCAAAGCTTAATTTCTTCCGACTCCCCTTAAAACTTCTACACTGGAGCTCTCTAAACTTTTCCCCTTTAATTCACATTCACATTTAATTGGCCACTCTGAAATACATTACGTAAGCCCCCGAAAAAAATATACCTATGAATTTCATTACAAAATTATTTAATAAAATTCCATCTCTTCACAAACCTTTGATTCTAATGCTCACGCTCGGTCATTGAATTTTCAAGCATCACGGGCCGAAAAATGTTGAGCTTTCAATAACGCTATAGAAATTGAAGGGCATGAAGAAGTTCCTGCTGTGAAGCCTGTGAACCCGGATAATGAGTAAGTGTTGAAGGAATTTTAGGTGAAGGAAGTGTAACAAAAACGAGGTGAAGGTTGAAGTTTCATTTCATTAAGGCTTGCTCATTCTACTAGTTTTCATAATAAAAACAAAATTGAGATGACCAATTATGAATTGGAAATTGCCAAGTTGATTTGGCTCTTTGGGTTTGTGAGTGAGAGAGGAAAAGAGATGGAGAGAGAGAGATGAAGTAAATTACTATCTTACACTTCTCTCGCTCCTTCATTCTTTTAGTGGGGAAAAGGCCTTTGATTCGACCTTGTAAAAGTGCGTATAGCTTTTATAAAGATGTTTCCCTTCTAATGAACAATGAACTACATAACTAGGAGAATATACAGAATACTTGCCTCATTCATACGCACAATAATAATTAGTTGTTAACTATATATGTACATATGCTGGGAGTATGTTGTTGAGTTGTTATATTTGCCTTGAATACTATACTAGAGGCAGCACTAGGAGTAACGTAATAATAACAAGTAACAAGATGAAGTGGAAGTTGAATTACATTGTGTAGTCCATCAACTTTTCACTTGTTCAATTTTTTGATATTGGCCCCATGGAAAAATATCATGCTCTTCCTCAGTTTCATTTTAGCTTAAGGTGCACATCTATAAAACACAGGGGTACATCATACTTGATGATACTTTTTTGTATGCATACATTATTACTTATTACTAATATGCTCCATAGAACATTCCACTTCACATGTAATTCATCCATTGAGTAAATTACTATTACTTGTATAGGAAAACTCTCTTTCTTTTCTTTCTCCCAAGAGCGGTGTAATAACTCAATCAGTAAATCAGCAATGAATCTGGGTCTGGCCTTCACACGAATCAAAACTCCGGCTCTCTGGGTTCATGTCTTTATAAACATATGTGTGCGGAACTTAACATTAATTTTTAGTAGTTAACATCCTGAAATGGTGGAAAGACTCTTGGAAATTTTGCCACTAGCGAAGATGACTTGTTGTCAGACTTATTATATGTGTGTATGTTCAACAAAACCACAATCATTTTATCCTCTCACAAGATATATATCTTCCTTATATGTTCAATATAATATGCTCTCCTCTCTCTTGTGTTGTCCTCACAGGAAAATTTTGTCTTCACCTTTAGTAGTAGCTATACCAGATGATTGTATATAAGAAAATGCTTTTGATGCTTCACGTTCTATTTTACTATTACTGGCCAAAAGGTATGAGGAGTGCTTTGCTGAGGAACCTTTGTGGAGAATCCTCTAGGAATTCTTCTCCCTATGTATATATTGTTCTAATGATGATGTAAATTAGAGCCAAGTCAAAGGCAAGCAATGAAGCCTGATAGTTGTTTACGACAGCGTATTGTGAGGTCGTTTTTACAAGGAACAACTTGGGCCGGCTGTAGTCACTACTTTGTGGCTTGAAAAACAAATAACGATTGTGATACATAGACAACTCCATTTGTTCACCTATTTGTTTTTACTAGAGCTAGAGCTCTATACGCACCACGTGGGATATTCTCAAGGGATGGTGGACTGACTGACTCACTTGTAAATTAATACTAATCGTCCATATGCATTGGTATACAATTCACTACTCATCCTGACTTTTCCAATCGAACACATTATAACTTGTAGTAAATCTTTACTTGGGAATATCAGGGATTTCTATCTAAAAAGTAGTACATCTTACAGCATATCTATATTACTCTTCTCTCTCTCTCTCTCTCTCTTTAAAAGGCAAGTACGAAAAGTTTATAATGTTATTGTTGTTCCGCTTCCAATCCAAAGTATGTACAGATTTTGCTATACTGAAGTTTCACCTTTATAGGAAAAACTGCAATATAGTTAAAACTCTAATGTTCTATGTATTTTTTGTACATGTATACATTTATATACACAGTTGTAGTAAAGTAATCGGAGGTACATAGTACCGTAGTAGGAACAATAAGCTTGGATATAGAAATGTATGAGTAATAATAAGGGAACACCCGTCGTATTTTTTCATGGAACCAGTTCCCATATAGTTTCTGTATAAAACACTATATGCTAAACGTATGAATGATATAGTAGTAGTAATAGTGTGTAAAAGGCTTGTAAATAGCTATTACTGTGTAGCGGGAGTGCCATTGGCTGTGTGCTTTTATTTCTTTCCTTTCTCCTTCAACTTGAAGCTTAGTATGTATATTTGAAGGAAGGGGGAATATGTTGCTGTTATATTATTTATAACGAAATTATTCGTCCAGCATCAAAGTAAAACACAACATTCATCTAAACACATTGAAGCAGCGGGGAGTAAATATAATCTCGATTAGTTTCTATGCCGAAGGTCGAGTTCAGGCTCAAGCTAACTTTTTCATATGCAATTGCATACAGGCATTTCCTGGTAATGTACCTTTCTATGGTGTATACCTATATGCACCTTTCTGTGGGTTATTGCAATTTGTAGTAAGATATGAATGATGTTTGGATTCTGTTTTTTATGTTATACTTATACTATAGCCAGTCGTATGTACCCCCACACGCCAGGATACCGTATACTCCACTCGGTACTTGTAAATAAGTCTACATATTTGAAGTTTAAATGTCCACTTGGATACTTACTGATTACTGGGTTATACTATAGGAAACAATGGTGAAGTTCCTTTAAGAACGTAATGTAAGAGTACTTTATCTTTTGCTAAAACCAAGCTGTCTCTTTCTCTTTCTCTCTCTCTCCCTCTCAAATCCAACACCCAATATTATGACCTGTAGGTGGATGGTGAAGTATGAAGAACGATCTAAAGGAGATAATTACAATGATCATACAGCTATAATGTACCATGAGCGGGCCACCGATTTACACTCGACCAACTCTGTCCATACTCGTAGCAACATGGTTAATCTTCCTGAAAAAAACTCACTCCGTGGGTCATCCACACGTTCCCAATACTTCTTCTTCAGGGGGTAGATATCTTACATAGCTTAAAATGTGTATCTCTCCGAAGACACGGAATAAAACCATTTCAAGGATACTTTGGCCCATGTTGATACATACGGTATGATAATCCATGGAGGATTCTACTAATCTCTCCTTTATGACTCCTGTACTGTACATAGTATTATAGCAAAGTATATGATTCTTTAAAGAAAAAAACCTGATCTGCGAACGTTATTTGTGGTTAAGCTTACGTTGTAAAGTATCAACTTTAACAAGTGGTTTTTTTACATGAAAATTTTGTTCACTATTTTTTTTACCTTGTTTTTAATTACTTTTCATTAACCTCCGAACTGTCCGAATTTGGTGCTAATATGCGGAAGCTAACTGGTATGTGTATGAGATAACGGTACACGAATCGATAGGAAACCCTGCTTTTTATCTTGATTTGCTTCAACACTGAAATAATACGTTTAAACTTTCTTGCTCCGTTCTGATAAAACATTTGAGGTACAGAATTATCAGGAATTACATAGACATATGATGTGCCAATTAAAAAATAATCACCCAAGTGTAAAGCATTGTGAAGTTTATTTGTATTTTGTATAGTAAACTCACTTAAATAAGAGCAACATGTTATTTTTGAACGTACTTTTATTCGTAACTGGTCTCATACCCGCAATCCTTACACCTTAAAAAATAATTGTGCCTGCTGTTTGAGCTTGATAGCTTCATGAAGTGTCCATATTTGCTCGGAGCTCAAAGCTGATGACTTTTTCCAGTGATGACAAATTATTGTTTTTTTGATGAAATTAAAAGGGAGCAATAGCCAAGAGGATTTGAATTGATAATAAAATAGCTATGCCATAAAGTCAGTACTAACAATAAGAGCATGTGTCATGCTTATATTAATACCTGCCACAACTGAAGCCTGGC
Organism: Spatulosminthurus flaviceps; assembly: GCA_034693705.1. NCBI lineage: Eukaryota > Metazoa > Arthropoda > Collembola > Symphypleona > Sminthuridae > Spatulosminthurus > Spatulosminthurus flaviceps. The sequence continues at coordinate 74,496 of JAQFXU010000135.1, read as the reverse complement.
TGACAAGACCTAGTTAGTAGTTAGTCCTGACTTTGAGGTATTTAGCAGAATTGGAAATATACAATCACCTGTGACATTTAAATCGGTAATCATACTAAAAGCACACTTATTATGCACGTTGAGTAGGGAGTGAATCATATGTATATTAATAACAGGGGGATTTTTTAATACAACCGCAAAACTACACATTATTATCAGTATATATACAGTGTACCTGCCTAATTCGTAAATGTTGAAAAAAACCCTATGTGTGCAGATGATGCGTAGAGGTAAAACATAACATAAAAACGTTAACAAGGAACATACACGGAGGAGCCCCATGTTGTCATTAAGCTACTGTAAATAATAAGGCTACAATGAATTCACGCATCCACCATAAGATAAAACAACAACAAGCACACACACACACACACACCACACCACACCACACCATAGAGGAGGAGAAAAAAGCAGAAAGAGTAAGGGCTCACATCAAATAATGATTTAATGATGATGATGGGTTTCTCCTATCTTCATTTAATCAAGAGTGAAAATGTGATGGACTCCACCCTAATATTGCGGTTGATCTGTAGTTATCAAAGTGGTTTTTTTTCAAACTGTGGCATCTTTGTTTAGTCACCAAATTAACCCCGATGGTATCCGTCTACACGAAAACTAATAACAAGACATAATGAGTTATGGAAAAAACTCACTTTTCTCTCTCTCTTCCCTGTCTTCGTTCTTTGTGTGTTGTGTGAACTCAAACCCTTTATTAAGCATTGGAAAGATTCTCGGTGGTGACAACATCAGTTATATTACTGCACGCTATACTCACTTTTGATAATAATAACAATCTAATTTTTTTTCAACAATTTTTTATTGACTTTATTCGAAAATTTGGAATCTCTCCTATTTTTGTTACTGTAACAGCATTTAAGCAGAGAGGGCTGGGTATTTGTATTGTATATACATTTATACATACACGTATGTTTGTATAGTAAATATGGAGGTGTGTTACATTAAAGTTTAGGTGCCGGCCTACAGCCTACGTATTACATTGACGAGTACTAATAGAAACATAACCTTTCATGTGTATCTTCCCTTTGAAACAAGGAGAGTATCCTAACTGATGTTCACGCACCTACCCCCAGAGGCACGTATACATAAGATAAATGTATGTACGTGTGTATGCTGCTTGTGCTTGAGACTTTTATCATGACTGACTCTTCTCTTCCTCGATCCAGTTGATGCGTGCTATGTGTAATCATTAATATACTAGTTGGCGTGGAGTGGAGTGGGAGATAGTCGTGTTGAGCGGACACATAATTGAATCTACATTACTACAATAAGGGAACTGTCTGTGAATGAACGTCATTCATAAAACTAGTGGTTTTATTATTACAAGCCTTTCATATTGCGTCATAATCACACGCGTTTATACTTCTGTCAGAACTCTCTGGGCAGCAGTTTACAAATTAACTCATGTGCATTTACTTCTCTATATTTCCCTCCTCACAATGTATGTCTTCCCTGTGCATTAAAATTACCTCAAAAATACAGTTTGATGCGGCTTTCCATTAACCATGTCCAAAGGTAACGGTGTAAGTGCGGAACAAGTCATTATTGAATAGTGTGTGAGCACATGGGCTTTACCTTCCTGTAGGAATTATTTCATACCCGTCAAATTAATGTATTTTCCATGTCATAATCAAGGGAGAAAGAAAGAGCTCCAATTTTCACTTTTACTATGCTTTGACACTCATATATACGCGCAGCAGTAGAGTTAACCACAGGAAAAATCATCGAGCAATGGATTTCAAAAGGAAAATAGAAAATACATGGAGAATTGTGATTGTAAATCCAAAAGGTACTCGGACGTCATTTAATCTTATGCTAATTCTTTAACCGCTATTTTATTTACAACGATATGCAAAATGTCAGGGGATTAGTATTTTTTGGAATCATTTTAAATGTGCGAATTTAAGATAGCTACTTCACAACTCTACTCCAACAATTAAATATTTAAATAGTGATTAAATGATGGAGGTTTGTTATTATGTTTTGAATGTAAATTTTCTATGAAAATGCATCAGCGTCAGTTCTGGAGCTTGAAAAAGCTCTCATGCATAATATTGTGGTAGGGTGAAGGAAATCAATTGTTGTCTCTCACAATGTTAAATTACAGCTATATAAGCTTAATTTATATAGCAAGTAAGGGAAGGTACGTACATTTATAGGTTTTTAAACCACAACCTGTGTGTGCAATCAAGTGGATGATATGATGAGCTCCGCTTCACGTCCACCGTGTTCTACCTAACTGAGAATATTCTCCACGTTCTCAATGAGCGTCACATTGTCATTGGATGTCACATGTGGTGTGAGCTATTCAATATGGAGAAATCCGCAGTGATTCTAAGAATAATAGTACGGGAGTGAGAATTTTGGTGGACTGGGATCTTTTAAATGCTCTATTGTGGCTATTGCCTTGTTTCAATTCTTTTTCTCTTTCTTTCTCTCTCTCCCTCTCTCTCTCACTTGCTGGTTTCTCGTTTAAGTTATATTATTGTCATGTAATGCGAGAGTCAGCAGGTATTCCTTGATGTGTACACACTGAGAAATGATTGTGTTCCGTAAGTGTCTTGTCTGACACTTCATTTTACTGCTTTAGAAAACTTCTCTCTAGTTTTAACTATATATACTGCACACAGAGACACACACGGTGTGAATGTCTTTTAGTATATATGGAGATAGTTGAATGAGAAAAAAATAGACACTTGAAATGTTCGGAGAGCCGCTTTGGCTACGCCTAGCATATCCTGACTTGCCTAACATTTCCTTACATTTCGAACAATCATCTTTATGTAATCCTTATTTAGTCAGTGGTTCAGAATTAGTTCACATTTTCGTACAGCAATAAGAACCGTTTCGTCCCCACACACTCACAAACACAGCTCTAATAGCACTACCATGTCTTCTATAATTTTCTGCTTATTTTCTCATTAGTTTTGGTGGTTCAGGTCAGTTGAGTTGTAACTTGGGATATTGAATCCCGTTTAATATTTACCTTTAAAAAAATAAAACTGCAGAATATGAAACTACACACAACGCACGAGTCTCACATAAATAACACTAATAAAAAATATTCCCACTAAAATTATTACATACTATTGCAAAATTTCGCACTTGTATTTTTCATATTATGCTACGTATTTTGTTTGTAAAAACCCTTTACGACTTAAATACAGTCCAATTTCAATGGTTTTGCTCTAAATAATAACAGTTCACCACAAATGGGACTTTAATTTGCAGGGTTTTGAAAACAATTTTTGCAATTTTTTCTTTGCATCATTCCCAATCCAAACGCTAAAACGAATTTAGAGCATAATTTTTTGAGGATGGGAAAATGTATAAAAAAATGTATGGATTATTAAGAATACATCCATCTTTTTCTTAATACTGTCACTATATAGTCTCACTAGACCAGCCGTCAATCAATGTCATAGAATGGAATCAAAAACATATCTCTAACCTTTGATTCGTATAACTCAAATCAAATTCCATAAGGAAATATTGAGAGATAGCAATTTTGGATGTACACTCCTCATGAGAGATATAGGAGATTAAGGCAAAAATAATAAATGAAGCCATTTGTAGACAGGGCGAAGAATATGAAATTGTTTTGATGGTACAGTTTCTATCACAGCAGGGGTGGAAGAGTTTTTTTCCTCAAACATTTGACACAGAGGTCTTTGAATAAATAAAACTAACGCGAAAATCTTTACCCTTAAATCTTACAGAGTGTAGGTTGTATGCTTTCACAGGTTCAAAAGACGGATCAGATATAAAATATTATTGATACATATCAGTACATAAGAAGTAATCCGAACATCTCGTAAAAAAATTCCGGTAGGAAAAAAAAACTAAAGGTGTACTACTAAACATACTTTTATTGTTTGTTGCTCTCCTATGGATTTTTTCCTCTTCTCATTATGGGAGCTACCTCTGATATACATATAGTACCGAGAAACTGTAGGATGTCTGGTGACTTACTATTTTTTTTATAACTTGACTATTTTCGCCGGTGCGAACTGACAAGTTCATGTAGTCACATAGAGTCGCATATCTATGTATTCATACAAGAGTTATAACTGTATGCATTAAATTTGAGATCGTCATTCTCAGAGAAATTCCTCTACAAGTACATATCTAATAGTATGTATGAAGTTCAAGCAAATGGAACATAATGAGACAGACACATTTCCAAAGCTACATGGAACCTTACCATGTTACAATATAATCAATGAGAAGATCAATAGGTAAAGATGAGAAGGAGCAAATGCGGGCTTTCATACAATATAAGTCACCTGAATTTTTTGGGCGGAGGCGAATTATTCAATCAACTCTGTGAGGAGCAATTGATTCTCTAACATGAGTTTACTTTTTTTTATTCACATGTATAATGAACAATGGTAGGTAGAAAGCTAGAGCTTGAGTCTTATTCAGTCACCATAAAGTCTCATAAGTATGTAGGGAAATCCATCCCGGTCAAAGTATTTTAACATGTTATACATAGCCAGAGAGAGAGCTTGTATGAGATTTACTGTGTGAGAAGAAAAAACGAAACGAGATTTTCGAGGGTAGCAATATAACTCCAAAGAACCCTTCCTCACTGATGGAGTAAATAAGTTTTGAGTATCAAAGCAGGACAAATTGCGAAGGAGGTTTAATGGCATAAAGAATGACATCCTTATCATTATAAAGCTCATGTATTTCAAAAGGGTGAAATACTGTTTTAAACTCCTTTTCTCAACAAGGCTGGAGTCAAATTACAAAACAAGGGAAAAGCTCATAGAATGCATGGGATAGAAAAACTAATAGCATGCAAGCCCTTTGCTACTCAAACAAGGAGGAGGACCAGGGACCTGGAGGACTGTCAAAGGTATTACTAATGGCTATTTTTACGTGCCTTTGTACTGCATCTGTAAGTACAGCTTAAAATATTTCCTTCGGATCCCAAACATTACCACCAGCTCCTACCACCTCTCCTCACCCAATACTATTTTTGATTCTAATGATATAAATTGTGAAACTTTTTCTCCTATACACTCCTGCATCCTGCACGTTACTGCACAAGTCATTTAAAATTGCCTGAAACAATGGCCATGGAAGTAAAATGTAATTGTCCTACAATAAAAAATATAAAAAATGTATCAACTTGGCAGCCTTCCCTCTATACCCTCAATACAGTATGACAAGTTGATAATAGTGCAAATAGGAAGGACCATGTGTGTGGAACACATGGAGGGAAGGGAGAAAATACTGGAAAAGAATCCATAGCCTCTCCATATTTACGTCCACATTCACAGGCTTAGAATGGTTTCAAAGACATTCCCAGTTTTTTAAGGGGAGTTCAAAAGGGTGAAAAAACGAGCGATTTGTGAAATATGTGACACTCGAAAACTTCATCTCTTCTCCTTCCATTTCCGATGTAGGCTCTTCTTCAAGGAGAGGGTGTCATTTGTGAGGACATAAAGTCGTGCGAAGATGAGTCCTCTACATCTTAAAAATGTTCTTTGAGAATGTTATAGTATTGAAATGTGTGTATGAATTCTGGAAGTTATACTGACACTAAATACTCTTTCGCTTTTCCTTGGTAATAGGAACTAATAAGACGGCACATTCCCTGAATGATAAAAAAATGTCGGGTTCAAGTATACAAGTCTTATGTAAGGTTTTCGGGACTAATATTGTAGGAATTTTTGAAAATGAATCATTATTGCATTGTGTTGCGCAAGGTCTCATCTATGACCAATATTTCTTTTTAAATGAGAGTAAAAGAAAGAGGATCTCATCCTCTCCCCCTTTCTAAACATATGTATGGCAAGAAGTCAAGTTTTGTACAGACAACAAATAAATATTGTCTTGTTTTTTTTTTATAGGAACTGTCTCTCTCCCTAGCGCCCTCCCCCCTTTAACTACCTGTTCAAATAAAGTTGGAGTGTGATTTTAAGAAATGACTCCCGAGTAGATATCTTTAGAGTTGCACCAGCAGCACCGACAAAAGTTTTTATGACATTAGTTTTCTTTCCTGTAAATTTCACATTAATTTTCATTACTCCCACTACTACTAGTACGGTAAGAATCAAATGATAGGGACCCATTTAACAGGAGAGGAACATATCATATCCTTCTCTCTCTCTCTCTCTCTCTCTCTATCTTATGGTTAACATTCCATTCGAGATTTTCCTAACACTTGTCCCGACCCATATGATTTTACGACCAATACTTATTTGTCGTCGAAGTACTCTTCTCTCCGTGGTTAATATTCTTTTACTCCATAGTTATATACTGTATCTGTTACATTCACTGAGAGAGAGAGAGAGAGATTCATCTCAAGAAGGACTCGTATTATATTGAATATTATGAGGGAGTGTAGTTCCCATGTACATACACATGATTTCCATATGTACTCCATACAACAGTTGATTTTTTTACGAGGTGCTAAAGATACGGTGGAAATTCACGTCTCCACTTCTTTAATTCAAATTCAGAGTCACGATTGAGCTCGAGAGAAGGAAACCTGCCAGCCAAAATGGGCGCTAATCATACATGTAGAGATAGTTGTAAAACCTTTGAAAACACACACAAGGTAATTAATACGTAACTTCCTTAGAGAAATGTTTTTTTTCTCAATAATTATTACACACTTATTGGTCTGAATGCGTATAAGAAAAAAAAATCTCATACCAATCATTTCCTCTTTTGGTGCGTTGTATAATATAATATTTATGTGTGTGTGTGTGCAGAGAGACCCAGGCTTTTATTACGGTTCCTCTCAAAAAGTCAAGGGATGAAAAAGAAATCCATTCCTTTATTTGTTCGTTGTTTTTCTTATATATGTATATTATGTATTTCTTCACACTTTTATTTTTGCAATCATATTGCTTCAATTCGCCCACACTTTTACCTTTGCACTTGTCCTTTTTTCTATTATTTACCATTGGATTTTTTATGGAACTTTTTTTATTACTGGCGATTGCAAAAGCTCAGCTTTAATTTATTGACGTGATTTGGATCTGTCCTGCAACATGAGCCTTGTAAAGGAAGACTAATTTACTTGGTACTAATTGAAAGGCTTTGGGTGAACTATAAATTAGTTGTGCACTCCCCAAGTCCCGTGACGCTTCTAAAGGGAAAAGGGAGTAAGTGTAGAAATTCATAGATTTCTATATTTGAAGAATTGGGAATTTCACCCTAAGAGGAATTTTACTAGTTAAAGATAAAAATGAACAGGTGCAATTATAATGTGAGAGTAACATACTTATTAAACCAGTGGATTTAAAAGAGGGAGAAAATTTGCGTGAATAAATTCGCAAAAAATGATTTTCCTGTGGTAGAGGTAATGTTTTGGCACAGCTTGCAATTAGTTAGGTCTCAGCATTGAAACTCTTCACTGCTTTATAAAAAAGCATTAGGAAAAGCTTGCAAACACTTGTCAAGAATATTTAATGGAAATCGTTTGGTAGCAATTTATCTGGTAACATTGAGTACAATGAAGATATTTCGGTGGCTGTCACGAACTAATTGCAATTTTTCTATGGCCGACTGGGAGAGCGTAGATACATAGTGTATTACTGTAAGGAAATGAAGAGCCGCTGGAGGAAAAGAGTTTTTTTGAAAGGTGATAAGTGGACAGGAGAGTTAATTTAATAGAAAAGCTTTTCACCTGCAAAGTTTGTATGAATTTTGAAGTATTAATTAATACTTGATCTTCTCAAGTGGACATGAGCTTTTGCAGCTGTAGTTTTTGAATCTTTATCTATTTTGTCTGGGGGGTTTTTTGACAGCAGACAGTCGTATTTTTCCATGAAATATGCACCAACCCTTTGGCAAAGAGAAGGAACTCATCATGTGTGAATCCTATGTGCTATGGGTAAAGTTGCACTCAACAATCTCATCATCACCTTTTCATATCAACTTTCCCTTCTGGATGGAGGACTCCTTGTACCTGCCAGATTTTCAATGCATTTCGAACCTTATTTGACATCTTATGGGATAGGAGCAAGTGTTGATTTCATGATTGCATTTATCTTGAGAGTACATCTTTTCTGTAAGGCGTTTCGAAAGCCTTGTTATTTTTGAGTACTTTTTTTGTAACAGATATTATGCTTGCAATTTTCAAGTTACTCATGTATGCTCATACACCGAACAAGTATATTTCAGTGCAAAAATTATACATTGCTAAATTCTTGGAGAGTTTCAAGATCAAGATGGCCTATTTTTTATAGAGCTGACTTAGTTAGCCAAACATAATTCTTGGATCAGACATAGACACCCAGGTCAGGGAAATATTCTCACTCTAACAATAAGCTGACCCATTCCATTAGAGCTTCTGTACTTGATTGTGGTTCGTGGTAGAGAGTTATTAATACCTAAGCGGATTTATGGACAGGTAAGGAATGAATTAGAAAAATCAACGAGATAATGCTTTCAAGTCTTGTAATGCAAGTTTGTGGACGCTGTACATGTGTAAGGGGTTCTATTTTAATGACGTCATTCTGACTGGACACTGGAGTGGTATTCTGAAAATTAAGTCCCTTTATTTTTAGCACTTGTACTTTTGCACTATTTAAGAGAGATACTAAAATTATTTTTCCCTCCGCTTTTGTAACATGTTTACTTTACAAAAATCATTAAGATAATTGTTGTTATAATCAATTCTCATTTATTACAGGCTTACTTTTTCAGTTGACAAAATAAAGTATACCCAATTATAACCGTATTTTGACCTATCATTATGATGATAATTTAAAAAAAATTGAACTACCACAAATCTAGTGACATTTTTTAAATACAAGGATACAATTAACAGTTGGGATTTTTATGCCCAATAGGCAGTAGTTGTAAGTACTACGACGTACCGTGGCGGTCATTTTAATCAAGTAAAAATAACTGTTCTTGGTAAGGTCGTGATAAGGAGAATCATTTCACCTCCTCCTTAAAAAATATCATGGATGAAATGCAAACAAAGTCCGCGGAATTCTTGAGAATATCTAGAACATTATTTCAAAGGGGGGAAATTTCCAGTTCTTTCAAAAAAAACTATCACAACAAAATGACACAAAATCTATTTCCGGAACTTGCCAACGAGCATGATAATATTAAAAATTTTGAAAGATTTTTGGGGTAGGGGGTTAAAAAAATTAAAAAGTTGTTCACAAAACTGGCCGACGTTATTAAAATACATCGCCTAAGATTACGCAAGTAGATGATAATCATTGATTTGAGCATGTCTACTATAGGAGTTTCACCATGCATATACCGGTTCGCAATCTACGTAGCTAACTATACTCTTCTTAACGCATTTTTCCTACTCCGTAATAATGACCTTTTAAAGGTAAGGATACTACATGGATTTCGCAAGTAAATCTTTTCCTATAAAGAGATTCACGACTTAAATCCCTCAGTCATGACTATAGCTCTATGTGTGCTAACTAAGTAAGTTGGATTTTTATGTATATGTAAACATCAAATCCAATAAATAGTATGGATAGAAAGGTCTCGGGAGATTACCAGGTGTAGGAATTCATTGTGGAATTCTTGAATGCTTGCACATTAGGATGAGTTGGGCCATTTTTATTACCTTTTGCGAGAGTGAGAGAGAGAGAGAGAGAGATTCGTTAAGGAAAAAATCAACGCTGCTCCAAGTCTTGGAGTGAAAAGATTAAGGGAAAAATATTATTCACGTGAGAAAATGAAATGTTCATTGTAAGTTTTTGACTTGGATAATTTTTTGCTTCTGCGAATGTGACACGAATGACCAAGAGCACACTATATAAGTATAAGAGTACTAATACATAACCAGAATGCGTAAGAAAAGTTGAATGTTGTATTCTTAGCCATTGAGTGCGAGTAATGTGCGTAACTTGTTTGGGGAGGCTGGCAGGTTTAAAATTAAACTACATAAGATGAACTCGTCATGTAGCACGTTAAAGGTATCACATAATGGGAGACTGTGTAAAAGGAGAGACCATGTACACATAATGCTTGTAAGGGGGGTATGGATTATACACAATGGACTAGAGTCAAGTTTCAATGAAATGAATATAAAGACTACCAGGCTCGTCCGCTACACAAGCTCTTAAGGTTAGAATATGGGTTGGTGGGAACGGGAACTTGAAGACCGTTTTTCGGCAATTTTTTTTCGCCAACATTGTATTCTATGATGGACTTAAACGTAATAAAAATTGAATAAGTGTATTTATATGCTACGTTGGGTCTCCATACTCAAGGCAAGGCATTGCCTCTTTAAATCTCTTCTCTCTGTATGCACGCTGTGTAATTATTTATACTATGGAACTTGCTCACGGGGGTATAGTCGTAAAAAAAACTTGTGAAAAGGCAGGTTCCTGTTCTTTCCCTGTGTGTTCCAAGGGTATGCGTATCTGATATGTACACTCTAGAAATCTAAAGCATGAAATATGTGCTTCACATGTTCTTACTCTACTACTTCATCCCACCAAGCCTTTTAAACTGAACGGGATAGTAATAGCAGGAGCAAGGAGGAAACTTGAATGGGAAATGGATCTCTTTATTTGGCAGTGCAATGGTAGTGAACGGAAGAGCGGGCCAACGAAACCGCACTCAATCATTCATAGAATAAGCTCTAGAGTTTTTATATGCATGTTCCAAGTCTTATGTACTCCGTGGTCTCATTGATATTCAAAGATGGAAATCTTTTCCTTTTAATTTTTACGACCTTTATGTATATATTATCCACATGTACTCTCTCGCTTTCGTAATATACATAGATGGAATAAAAGGAAAAGGAGCACCCAAAAAATCATAATAAGACTTTGACCCAAGTTTTACGTGAGACTGGAACACTTTTCTTTTAATGCAGGTTAAATATATCCCACATACAGGCAAAAACATTCTAAGGGTATCTTTTTTGTTTCTTTTTGTGAAAAAAAAATTATCCTTCGTGTACATTTGTTACGTCAGAAAATATTATGAGATTATGCATAAGTTGCGTGCAGTAGCGGTTCCAATAGAATTTATTACTACATCCACCGGCTTAAAAATGAGGTTAACGGGGATTCCACCATTTTTTGCTCCATCTCATCTTCTTGTGAATGTACAACCTTAAACCCAGCGCATTTGGTTGAACCGTAATTTTAATTGAGTACCAAGGCCATTTCCTCACTTTCCTTCTTTCTCACTCTCTTCCTCTTCTTCTTCTTCTGGAAAATGGGGAACTTGCCGATTGAAAACAATTTTTTTTGCTTATTAAGTAACCCGTTACAAGAGTTTCTATTCCCAGGTTATTTTTATTCCATTTTCTTTCCGCATAGAGAAAATTTAACATTATAATAGTAACCCGTTCATTTCCCTGTAATCCCGTTTTCACCCTCTTATATAACATTAAAATGTTATGAAGAGATGTACAAAAAAATGAAGAAATCTCCTTCCTAACTTTTTTAGGTAGTTTCCTCTCCCAAAACCATTGACAAAATTTACCTTAAACAGGAAAAACCCTTTTTTCTACCAATAAACAAATAAAACTCGTATCATTCCTATAAAAAAAGCACCCTGGTTTTGTTATCCTTTCCTTTAGATTATGAAGGTAGAAAATTGATGGAAATGAAAGATTTTTTTCACAACCTGCACAACCATAGCCCGGTTTACTTTAATCAGGTAACAGCATCACATTACATTACAGTTATTTAGGGAAGGAAAAGATGTTTTGGAAAAAAACCTAGTACTATATATTTGGACAAGAACATCCAGTGACAGGACAGGACAGCTTGTATGAATTGAATGAGAAATCTGTGGGAAATAGAAACTTTTCCTCAGAAATTATTACTGGTTTACTTCCAGCCGGCTCTCTCAATCAGTCTAAAACGTTTGTAGTACAAACAAATATGTGGGAAAGGGTTGAGATGCTGTTTTTCTATAGGGAAGAAAAATACGTCTGTAGGATTATATACAAACACTGTATTAGAGCCAGTGCAGTGGAATGAACTTACAACAGTAATTTTATGTTCTCAAACTTTTGATTTCAATTTTTTCTCTCTTAACAAGCAAGCAAGCCCAAGTAGTATAATGAATCTGTAGTAGTAGTAGTAATCAAGAGAGCTGACCTTGTTTCCTGCATAAATTTCCCATCGCTATATATATTTACATAGATATAGAATATGATGTAAAAAGATATTAAATATTCCGAAACGTACAACAAAAGATATTGAAAGAATATTGATTTGTGAAGGAACTACCATGTTCTGTGTAATCAAGCATCTCCCAATGTCTTGTATACACAAACGTATGTGTGAAACCTGGGGGATACACATTAAGGATTCCGTTCTCATTAAAATAGTATCAAAGGTCGGTGTAGAGATGCAGAGGTTAGGATTGTATTCAATTCTCCAATACCTTCATGGCTCAACCTTTGTAATTCAATGGATTTTCTTTACCTCCGTCGCATCATCCCAGAGAGAGAGAGAGAGAGTAGCAATGTGACCGCGTATATATACTGGTCCCCTCAGCAAAAATATCCTAGAGACAAGTAAAAGCGGTAATCTTCTCCCTCTTCGGTATATACGTTATAAAGCACCTGCGAAAGCCAGAAGTAATCATTCACACAGAGCACAAGGAAAAAGAACCCACCTTTTCTAAACATCTTACACTCTCAGTGAATGAATGTGTGTGAGTTTGTGAGAATGAATGGGACGTCCAGCAATGACCTTAAATGATTGTCCCTTTTTTTTGTCCAGCCGACACCTATCCCTAAAGTTCAATAGCTAACACTGTGAAACTTGTTCAGCTCTACATACCTTACCTTATACATTATTATATTATTCAAGTAGGACAAAAATACAACTTGTGAGTTGTAGTAGGGAAGAACTTGGTATACATTTCATGCTCAAGATATACAATAATAATATATGTACAAATGGACCTTGCATATTCAGTGGGAACAGGTAGTATTATTATGCTTGTGTTTCATTAAGGATCTGACAAAGTCTCTCTCATTGAACCATTTATAGACGTATTGGAGTTTTAGCCGGAGCAGTGTGTGTGTGAGTTATTTAGGGAAAGGGAAACGTTCCCATAGGACTTATACCTTTATGGACATGACCAGTAATGTATGCATGCGAAGGTATAGCTTACTTCAGACGTTCAAGTATTTATTCACAAGGACCGCGTATATTTTGCTTCTATCTTATGGTTGTACGTATGTATTTAGAGATAGGAATAGGTGCGTTTTTGGGTTACGAAATAGCACTTCGTTGACTGATCCTCTAATGTCATTGCTTTCGCAGGCTAATGTTTGTCTCTGGAGGATATAGGAGAGCAAAGAAAAAAAGTATTATATTCATGGGTTACTAGTACATAGTAAAGTGGTATGGACTTTATCCAAGGTTGTTCGTTCCTTCCTCAGTCCGATCCACTATATTCCAACATATTTCTCACGACCAGACCATGCTCAACATTATAGTGAAAACATAGGTATAACTTGGAGTGAATAGAATGGAACGTTGTTCTTAAAAGGAAGCCGTGAGAAAAAAAGCTTGGAAATTTGTATGTTGATGTGATGGCCTAAGCTATATGTAGGGAAAAGGAAAAGTGTCTATTGGTTTGGTGTAAAACTGGAAGATTTCATGGGGTACACCTGTTGAAGGGCTTTTGTTATTTTTCTCAGACTAAAAACAATTTTTTCCAGTATCTATCAGTGTGGTATACAACCTTAAGGAGATAGGAATATATATGTAGCCAAGTAGTGTAGCAGAGTTCAAAGGGAATTTTGGTAAGGACGTTTTTACTTTTCATTCAAAGTCTTTCCATAACAAGAAGGCTTATCAGGTTGGATTCTCCTGTATATCAGCATTACCTGTATAGAGATAAAAATTTACCAATACCCTACTAAAAGACAAGGTTTATGTGAGCGTAAAGCCAATAACTCAGGATACATAATTATTTGAAATACAGAGAGGCGTAAATTAAGGAGAATTTCAGCTGATTTTGTTGGAAAAGTGGAGAGCTGAGGCTCGGTAGAACTTGGCAAGTATACTTAGGGGATGAAGATGAGAAAATATATGGGTTTTGTATATTTTTATTTACGGAGCCGTTTCAACTTGAACCAATGTTGTTGTAGAACTTGTCTATAGGCAGTTAAATGATCATCCATTGAGAAGAAGAAGTTGTTGGTGAGAAAAAGAGAGAGAGAGAGGATTTCTAAGAACATTCCAGTGAAAATTCAATGAGGGGAAATTCTCCCTTGTCGGTCTCATACTCTACTCTCAAACTCCTGTCAATGATGCATTTGAAATTGCTACGACACATTTTTAAAACTTTTACACTAGGATTGCGGAGCCAGCGGAGCCCATTGAAAACCCAAGCAGCTCTAGCATTGTCCCTACTCTCAAATTTATTTTGTTTCTAGAGCAATGTAATCATGCATGAAATAAAAGTAGAATAACTTGTCCCGTCCACCTAAGAGCTAAAGCACATTAAAAAGCTTTTCACCCCTTCATCCTCACAGTTGCACAACAAATTTCCAAGTATGTGAGGATAAACACTCATCAAATTTTTACATGGAGAGACTTTTGGTGGAAAACAATCTTAAATTTTCAGCTCTCTTGAGTCTTAGAAAGAAATTGTGGAACAAAACTTCTTCCTGCCTGGAAATCTTTCTTATGAAATGGAATACGAAGAACGAAGGAAACCCTTACAGAATAAACGAGAGTTATTCGATGGTTAAAGACTTATTGGGAAATATCTTTAGAGAGACAAGGGTTCAGTATTCGGAAATCGATTGAATTACTTATATATATTTATAGAATGAAGGAGAAGACGAAGAAGAAAAGGGATGACCTGATTTTATTTCATCATTGATTATTCAAGTGGGACCTCCTAACCTATTTTTACCTCTCCCAATAAGTTCTTCTTTTGTGAGGATATTTACTCACGTATAATAGTAAGGTTGGTGCGGTATCAAATTCACCGAGTCTTATCTCTCGCCTGATTACAACGACTCCTTTTACTTAATCAAGTTCCAGTGTGCTATAAAGTCTTATAATGTAAGTATAAAAGCTCATATACGTGACAATGTTCGTTGGGAATGAGTTCATCTTTTATGTTCCTCACATATTTATATTTGAGTCTTCCCTCCTTCAGTTTAAGTTCTATATATGGCTATAATAATGTATTTTCGGATGTAGTCTCATCCGTTCTAATTACTGGAACCATGGTAATTTCTTGGGAGCGGAAGCGTGCCTTTTCAATCGTTGATTGACTATGAGCTAAGTTTAGTAATGGTATGATGTGGTCATATAGGAGAAAAGTTTTCACAAACAGATTGTGAAAAAGTGTGAAATGATGCTCCTCTCATGAGCTCTCCCGTATTGTGTCTCACTGACAAAGTTAGGAATGTAACCAGGTGAATTTATCACCTCTAATGGTATAAGGAGGAAGTAATTGTTTAATGTGTAATGCGGACAGCAGGGACTATCTCACCTCACCCTGTGTTAAAGGGCATCTTCTACTACCGAGTTTTAATTTATCTGGTGATGAAGATAGAAATAAAAAAAATAACAACAACAACAACAACTCTTAATCTAATGCAGAATGTTCCAGAGCAACTGACGATGACAGAGAATGAGACACGAAAAAAAACTATTCATGCTGAAAGCTGACATGTGCTTATAAGAGGAGAAGCTTTGTAATAATTCAAGTGCACATCTTGTTTATAACCATGGCTTTGTGCTGGGCACCCATCATGTGCAGCACAACATATGGATTAATGTGATTGGATAAAATAGTACTGGTGCTGTTGCTTGGTAGCGCATGAAAGGGTCACGTACAAATACATACATGGACGTGGTGGGATCACAGAAGAGTCGCTTATGGCCCGTGAATGAGCCTAATAGTGAGGGTGTAGACTCAGTCATTAATTAATAGTTCCCAAATTAATTCTCTCGCTTCGGATGGATATATATTAAATGAAACGGGTGAAAAATCCACCTCGTTATTGATCACTTACTCATACTTCCAGTCTCATTCCTGTCTAAGTTTATGACCCAACAAAGGCTTTAACCCCTTTGATATAATGGCTATGGAGTAGGAGCTATTACTAAAAAAAACAGGAAGAGAAAGCTCCAGTCCGTATCTAATGCTCTTGTAAAATGCTCTCGTAGCTTCCGATCTAATGGTAAAAATACCAAGGGAGCTGATAACGATTGAGTATCAAACTGCTCTGTTAACTCTTGTGTAATTCTCTACTGTACGCATCCTTCGTGTGGTAAATACATACAGAGATATGTGAGGGATTTAAGAATTATTTACTCATCTTTTGGACCGGCCCTCTCCTACTCATATGTTATGTAAGAATTCCAGGGCCTTGGCTATGGGGGATGAGAGGAAGGTGGAATGGGAAGTAAAGTGAAACAATGTTGTGCGGTTCTTGAGACTGCACCCGACATGTTTATGATAGAGCAATTCACATGTGCCAGGGAAAAGCACCTCGTGTGCTCAGGCTATGACAAGCTCATAAATTTACTTTATTTCTAAAGGTGAAAGGATCATCGTAGTTATGGCCATTGTGGGGTCTCTCCCAAGTCCATTACAATTCATCATAATAGCACAAATGTACTCCTTATTTATTACATTGAACCACCTTATGTATATTTTGCCATTTGGAACATAGCACATCCTTCAGGCATCATGCTTACCTATTACGCTTGAGACCCCAACGATGTGCGTAGAAAATAATTATTTGAGTAATTCAAAGTTTTTAACTCATTTCCTAATATAATGATTTCCCATATGCAAGTAGTTGTTCACAAGCGGACAATTATTACGATGAGGGCTACATTCCGTCCCACCGTACTTCCAATGGTAATGAATTATCCAATACTTTTCAATAGACCACAAGGAAACAGTTTTAAGTAATACTGTAATAATTCTCGAGCCTCCTTTCAAAATCCAAGAGATTTGTAGGGCTGTTATTGGTTATTAAATAGGAAAATAATAATTACCGATTGGAACAAGATGCTTTTTCCGGTTCCGGTGGGGCTCAAGCTCCATGGAGAATTTCATTAGTTGTTGAGATACGTCATATTAATATTACTTATGATGATACATGTTTGCAATTAAGTTACTTTAACATTGGTCATACAGCACCCATCCTCTTAATTACCTCGTAAATTCAAAGAAGGTAATATAATTCCAATGAGATGAGAGAAGAGAAAAGCTCAAGTTCTAAACTGTACTTTGTACTTGTAGAAATACTTTTAGAGGGAATTCAAAGGCGGTAAATATGATCTAATAGAACGGGAGGTTGCAATCTTATAAATCACACGTGCTATGACACATGATTTCAACAAAGTTATTAAATACACAGCTCACTCAATTTCCGCCCTTGATACAATGAAATTGATTTAGCGGAACTGGAGAAGCTAACTTTAAAACTCAATAATCAGCTATATTAATTGCATTGTTCTCCAAGCCACTTGAACTATGAACTATGACTATGGCCTTAGGTAAAGGAATGCTATACCTTATTCTCACTTGTAGCGTATAAAGTCGAAAAGGTAGCTCAAAGGTAAAGGAATGCTGGAAGCATCCCAAAAGGTAGGTAAAATTTTGGAGGTGCAACATATCTTCGGCTAAAGTCCAAAAGGAGCTATATGCACAACTCGCTTATACATGGTAGTACATGCTAATTCCCGTTTAAGCGATTTCTGCATATAGCTCCTTTTGGACTTTAGCCGACGATATTAGTTATTGGTAAAATGTATATGGTCAGTAGGTTTCATTGTAAAATGGTATTATTGGTACGAAGTATCATAGGTAATTCTCACACAGGCACCGAAATCTAATTATTTCAAGCTCTTCAATACGAGGTGATTTGTCGTTTCCGGAACTATAATAAACACTCGTAGGGTTGAATTCTGTGAGGATGGTTGTGTGTAAGCTTTTGCTGTAGCATAAATACAATAATCCGGGTTTCTTCGGTTATTATTTATTATGTTGGCTAATCATCACAAGGACCATTGAGTAATAGTGTCAGTGGTAGGGGTAGGTAGCAGAAGGTGAGCAGGAAGAAATAGCTAGAAATGTATTTTTTCCCGTTCCTTTTCTGTTACACAGTGTGGTTTTGGAAGCCTGGAGCAAGGTCCAGTTGGTTTTCTTCATATACCTGTGGTGCTTGTAAAGTTGGTCATGAGAAGTATTGAGTATGCGGCAAATTATGTGTTACCTTGTAAAACTAAAGTTTTGTATGGCGGCGAGAACATATGTGAACTATATGTAAGGTAAACATGTGCGTACACTTAAGAGAGGGGATTTGAAGGGAATGTGTAATGTTTTAAGGCGCCGGGTATATATTCATTTGTTATGCGTAAGACGGTAAGACCAGGGCCATACATATTGTAATTACTCTAACAATAAGTGTCATCATCCTAAGGCTAAGACCATAATGTAATAATTTGCTGGCCCTGAGCAAGCATTCTGTTCCAGGTCTTAGCTCCTACTTATACTCGCCCTAATAGTATAAGCTGTAAATATAAGGAGCTCTCTGGCTCGTGCTGTCTCCATATGAATTTACAACCTTTTACGAGAGAGCACATGCACTTGTCCCAAGATAACGTCCATGACTGGAAAAAGGAGAGCCAAAACATAAGAGAGTTTAAGCCATCAGTTTAGGCTAACCACCTGTTACTGTGGATGAGAGAGAAGTCTCTACTCCGTGGATGGTGCTGGTCATGTCTTGGATTTCTTCTGCGCCCATGACCATTTCAACTCCACTTCTCGTGGTTATTTAAAGGCCAAACCTCACCAGCAATTACGACGTGTTTGAAATTTTACATGGGAAACCTAATGTTTCTGTGTAAATACACCGTCTCGACAACTACACTCATGTTTCTAAATGAACACTAAGCAATCCTTTCCCTTATGTTTTCCGAAACGTTGCTTTTATTTCCTAGTCGTACTCGGTCTCTCTCTTCTACCTAACAAGATGATTGCATGGTATTACTTTTTCCTATGGTGGAACTTGCTATTTTGCTACCGACCCACACTCCAGGCTTTACGTATGTACAACTTGATGACGCACGTGGGTCATTAGTACGGAGGCGTTAATACTTGACGGGGCTCTCTGTGGTTTTCTAATCTTTAGCATTGCATAAACTCCAGGCTAATCTATACTGACCATTTGGATAAATAAAAGGAAAGGGTTTGTATTTAAAGGGATTTTATCTGTTTGTTGACCTAATCCGTTAGAAAAACTTTAAACTAGATTAGCATTTTTGTAAGGGATAAATTTAAGTGGTACATGCATAAGTTTCCCTTAATCTCCGTATTTTCTCTTGGAAAACAAATTTCATTAGTATTCCCGTTATTTTAGTGTCCCCCAATTCAAAGTATTTTTTTTTGTTATGGAAAGTTAGAAACAAATCCTCACCTTTGTAAATTCATTGTCCAACAGAATTTGTCAAATACATTTAAGAATTTGTTGTTTAGGAATTTGAGATTGTGTAGTAAAAATGCAAATAGATGAAGTTTAAGGCTTGAACAATGTGCTTGACACAAATTGAGATTTTGTTTTTGTTCCTCAACACACTTGTGTATGATTATTGTACCGACGACGTTGGTTTAGCCTTATCCTCTCATACAGCTCGACTGCTCATCTTACGTCGACGTGGGGTTTGGCGTGTGTGTACATATTTTTCAATATGAGAAAGAGGGAAAATGAGAGAATGGCTCGAGAAAACCCAGGGCTGTTTGGTGTGGCAGTAAGAAAATGATCTAGTAATTTATTTAATCCAATTAATATACAGGTGATTGCACCAGAGAAATAAATGAGATGCGAAGTCACTGGGCTGTAGGACAGGTGCAGTGGAAGATGTGCAATTGTTAATGATTGTATGTTTTCATGCATGAGAGACTAAGAGAATACTACTTATCTGTCGTGCCTATATGAGTTTCTAGGCATGGAAAAAAGTCACGTTCTCGTAGGACCAAAGGATGATGAATGTATTAGAAAAGTCAAGGAGTATATAGACAAACGAGAAAATTCACATATGTGCTTGTCGTTAGAAAGATATTGAGAATTATTGACGCAATTATTACCAATTTTAGGTAATGAATGGAGTCCGTAAATCATGTGGGAAGAGCCTCCACACTCTGCCTCAAGTAATTCATAACTGTTGGCTTCATTTCAATCCCATGGTAAGGATATTTGCTCCCAGTCCACTTCCCTTGTCTATCTCTGCTTAAGTACTAAAAGTGCAAACTCCTCTATAACAAATGATGAGTCCAAGGAACCTCTCGTTTCTCTTATATTATTTACTACTGCACACACACATAAACAGAATGAATGAAAATGAATGAATGAATCAAACAACAACAACAACGCGCACTGTATATCTGCTCCCATATAAATACTCCTACGGAAATTACTTGAGTCTTGAGTGTTTGACCATGCTCTCTCCAATTACTCGCCCAGATTCTCTCTATAATCAAATTAACATGCATTTCTATGACTCCATTAAATACTCAGTGGAGATTTTATGTGCATAGATCAAATTGGTAGAGCTGATTTTTTTCCCTCTACTCTACACCGTTCCTTCCACAGCCTGGTTATTTTTAAAGGGGGAGGAGCAGGTTGAGTGTTTGAAGTGTGTCCGTAAAAGTATTTGAGAGAAAAACTATGTAAATAAAAAGAAATCACATGTTAATATATCTTATGTAAAAGGTAAAGGAAGGAAAGAAAAGGCGGATAAGGAGGTGCTCTCACTCGCCGCTTCTTCTCCTTCAAAATCTCATCATTGCATTGGCTTGCGTGCGTTATGTGTGTATGTGTGTGTATGTGTGTGTGTACCGAGTGGAAAGAAGAGATTCATATGGTGCTAGAAAGCATGCTGTAAAGGATGAAACTTCCGTTCCAGATCTCATTTTCCACTTAAGGAGGAGCAGGAAGCTCCCTCATACTTTACCATTAAGGAAAAAATTGAGCTGAGAAAGAATTTCTAGAGCTGAAGTCTCCTCAAACTTCAGTGGTCTCGTAGAATTGAGTAGTAGTAGTATTTTCAAACATATAAGAATATTATCCTTGCCCTTAACCATGGTAAGCAAATACCAAATGCTGGGAAGCTATAGCATAGCAATATATTCCTTTCCCTGTCTCTCTCTCTCTCTCTCTCTCTCTCTCTCTCTCTCTCTCTCTCTCTCTCTTCAGTTGAAAGGGTGGGAGCAGATTGGAAGCAGAAATCTCAAATGGTTTAAGCAATATATTTCGATGAAGTTCATCATGTTACAGTGGAGGGAATAAAAGTTGAAGCCGAAGCGAAGAGAAGAGTGTCTTGTGTCTTTCCCTATGTTATTGAACAGCTTATTTGGTGAGTTGAAAAAAAATATGCGTATGAGAACTTGTTTGAGATTTCAGATACTACGAAGTTACACGTGTTAGGGACAAGGAATATTAATATTTATGGTATGACATGATTTTTTTCTCCTTTTATTATCACCAAGGAATTCTCCTTCGGAACTCCAGATCAATGAGCAGTACTAGTTAAATCCTAACTCTTTCTTCTTATATATATTTTTAACGTGTATTAGACTAAGTACTACTCAACACCCTCGTCCACACAAGCACATATAACATCTGATACTTTCTAAATACACACAAGAACCAGGACCATCCAAACACTCCAAATTATTGAGTATCATCTCCCAACGGATTGGCAATTCAGAAGACTTAAGAAGCAACGGAAGCTTGAGGCTTTTCGGGAAATACACGTGCGGGGAAGTAGCGAGGATGTTGGATGTTCTACGGCCTGCGCAACAACAAACAACAATTCAATACTATTTTTCTTTTCATTTTTTTTATCCACGTATGCATTGCTATATCTTACATATATATGTCATTACCTAATACATCAGTATGTTCATATCATATGTCCATAGATTTTCTATGTAATTTCTATGAAGTCTCCTTGTCTTTGATTAGTTGTTAGTTCCTTCAGGCCAGCCTAGAACGATTCATCATTCATCAAGAGGATGAAGAGTATATGAAATTCACTGTTGTTAGCATTCCCTATGCTAAAGTATATAGAGAGCTTATAAAGTGACAAATATTTTAAGTTCCAAGGCTTTTCAATCCTCACATGTGTTCCTTCTTTGGAACAATGAGCTCTTGAGAAACACGTGCTGGATTTTTGACCTGCCTCACAAAAATTTGCAGATTTATCAAGAGCCAGCCACATGTCCTCCGGAACCGTATATTGCTTGCTTCTTTTCCTATCCTACATAAAAATCAAACCTTGTATTATCTTGTGTAAAGTTCCTTTACAATTTCATAAAGCTTCAGTGTACTAGAAGCTACATAGAATTTTTTTTAGATTGTCATCAGACAGACATCCCCAAGTCAAAAATTTTACTTTCATTGAACCCGGCTGGGAAATCAGGTCATGGGCTTTAGGCTTTAAGAAGAACAGGAAAAGAGGGCAAAATCCCGGCTACTATATATATTTCGATATTCTTTGAAAAACAAATGATATTTCCTGTTTCGTAAAAGAATATTTTCGTGTGTATTTTAGTGTTTTTTTCTACTGTAACAATTTTGTGTACAAGGGATTCAAGATTAACAGGGCCCTGTCTATAGAAAGGACTTGCATAAAGAAATTACCCTTTCTTGTTTGAACTTCTCTCTATATAAAAGACCAGGTCAGTTTTTCATGAGTCGAGTCGTGTAAATAAAGAATTAGCCATCTATAAATAGAAAAAATCAAAGAATATTTTTTTTGGGGTACGGGCACTTGGGAGAAATGAATTTTGCATGGGTCCTTCAATTCCTTGTTGTAAGTGCCAACCATGGATAATTTATTCCCACAAGGACATTTACCCTTGAGCAAATAAACAGTTTGGAAAGGACTAGTGAAAATATATTGGAAATTCGGGAGTTGGAAGGGATTGAAAATTTCGTCTACCAAAAAGTACGTATATACAATGCATGGGAAAGGTTAGTAATAGTAGAGAATGGCAATAATTAAACCTTGAACTTGTAGTATGAAATAAATAGCCCCTTTTCTCCTCTCACCGGGCTGATCCAGTGGCATGGTGCCCCACAATAATGCTCTCTTCATCATATAATAGCCACTATAATATGATGCCTCTTAGCATATTTTTCCCCTTATACTGACTCACAATCAGAGTAAGGTAATCACCGTTTCAAGGTAAGCTACCCCAACTAAATGGTATGTACTTTCTTAAGATCCCACCCATAATGTATCTATCTACCTGTATTTATATTGATCCCTTGGAGGAATTAAATCATGCTCGGTCATGACGTCATAAAAAAACCTTTTGGCATAGTTTTCAAGCGCATCAGGTCCAAATTGTAACTTGTATCGTATAATCCTAGGACAAACTTGTACAGTATATAAACTTCGTCCTGTATTTATGGCTCTGTAGGAACATCTTTTTTCTTCGATTAATTTATTACCTTTCCAATTTATGAGAATGAAAGGGAAGGAAAAACCGCTCTCCTCTTCACCACAGCTCTTAAGGAATATAAAATTTTCAGTCGATGTTGCAACTATTGCACAAGTTGAAAAAAACATTTTTGAAAAAATCTTCTTTACTTTATTATTATTCATACTAAGGATGAAGGATGGAAGGATACACTATTATAATAAGCCATATATCTCATAATTGTATAAGCCAATATAATTTTTACCTCTGAATAATCTCAATAGTTTGAATATATAGCAAATAAGGCACTAAAAATCCAAACCAGCTCACCTAAAGACCTTTAGCCTGTTTTATTCTTCCATCAAAGATCATTTGAGAATGATAAGTTATAACTTGTATATGTATATATGCTGAGTCCTGTACCGTGATATATATTACAAGTACATGGATCCAGGTGAAGTTTAAATTATTCCTGTACATTGTCCTCCTCCTGAAGAGAGAAGAGATGAGAAAAAAATAGATCTCTTTTGTATTTCATCTCATCAGTTCATACAGAAGCAGAGGACTCCTGAAGCTGTGATTAAGGGTACGAAGGCGGAGATTCAATGAAGGAAGAGATCCCTCATATGAAGCCATTAGTATTATAGCCATAGAGACAATGATGTTGTCGTGCCGGAGCGATTTACCAAGAGCTTTATGTACATATTTACTATAAGGACGAGGATAAATGATAAAAAAAAATATAGGAGAGAAAGCTCGGAAGATTTTGTCAAGTTGATAGTGCAATTATAAATGGTAAATCATCATAATCACAACATTTGCTTTTTTTTTCTCAACCTATGAAGAATGACGGAGATTACTCTTTTGCTGATCTACTCCACTTAAGGTGACAGTATCTTATTTTGGCTCTTGAACCTGAATCCTACTCGAGGTACTTATATCTTTTTGCACTTTACTCTTGAGGTTGATGGCTGTTCCGTGTAAGAGTACTTATATGCTTAACATGTATTTCCTCTCCTTCACGTTACATATTATCTCTACTTGTAGGGATGATGAAGATCAGAGAATAAATGTTACCGTTACATTATTTTCAACTCGTTGGACATTCCTTTTTTTATGACAAGCTCCTCTCAACTTATATATGTAATTTAACTATGACTAGTACGTACTCCCTTGAAGAAGGGAATCCGACTGCAAAAAGATTTGTTATCATTACGGGCTTCTTCTCTCCTATATGCTCTTTTCCTCAATCCTATCCTCATAGTATTGGCAGGTTGTTGCATACATGGCGTTTTAGTTTGTTAGTGTCATATAGAGAGTTTGAAGGGGAGGAAGAGATAGAATTGTAGGTTATATAGATGTGAAGGAGATGAAGCTGAAGAAAAAAATCCTTTGAAGATCATGTCGACTTGCATATTTACAACTGGTTAAAGTCCTACTACTCACACAAAGAATGTTGAGAGTGGCACATTATTTTATAGCGCTCAATTTTATTAAAAGGTGTTAGTTTCTTCATATTGATGTTCTGTCTCATGTATTTACAATGGAAATACTTTAGATGAGAAAAAAACTCTTCACTTGTTCAAGTCTCGCCTGTTTTTACACACACTCTCTCTCTCTCTCTCTCTCTCTCTCTCTCTCTCTCTGATGGAGGATATATATTTTTATATGGATTCATCTCTTCTAGTAGCAGTAGTTTAGTTGTTCTTTCGGCTTTTTTTTTACTTTAGAAATAAATAGAGAAAACGTGATGATGATCTAAGAAAAATTTCTTACTTTGTTATATACTACAGGGATTGGAGAGTAAACTACTTACTTTTGTGGAAGGAGCAGGAGGAGAAGAAAACAACAACAAATGAATTGCTCCTTTTGTTCCATAATACCAGTTCTTTTACACCTGCGAATGTTCCTGGCACGTCCTTCGGTCATTCAAGTCCTAAAATGTCTACATGGAGGAAATATGTATCTCCCCTTCAATACTCTCCGATACTTATTGCAAATGATTTAAAAAGTAAATTTCAAGTACATATTTAGTGCTTCGGTTCCTTCTCTACATTTAACGGGGAGTGCAAAGTAAGACGAAGGAAATATTGTGAGCAACAAAAGAAGGTTGAAAAACCCACCACACACATACACAGACACTGATCAAATTACACGATCAATGTGGTTCGTCGTCTATATGAATTGTATATAGCGTAAGTGGTGAGGCATAAAAACTCATGTACCAGGATACGAAAATCCAGTACATGTGTTAATATAATATAATTACATATTGAAATATGTATTTCCATGGATTTTACCTGTACCATTAGAGTATGTACTAAAATCCATGTACGCTTATTAGCATTTTTCTTCATTGGACTTGTATATAGCTAGGAAATTACAGGATTTCCTCCATCCATGCCTATACTTGTATTTTAGTGTGTTATAATATACAATGTGAGTTTTATTATAATTTATAGTTATAGCAATATCATCTATCTATATGAATATGTACACTGATAGTATATTCTTTTATTGTGGTTTGAGAGCTAAGCCATGCTTAGAGTAATAGAATTTCGCACTATGTTACAATGATGAATAATGTCACCTGGAGACGGAGACTTGCTTGTATCACCTCAGCAGGTCATCCTCATTGTTGTCCTCTTATACACCAATGATCAATTAAATCAGTATCACGACTAGTCTCAAGTCTTCTTTTTACAACTTTGTAACCCACCAGCCAAGTGCAGGAGTATCAAGTGCATGGTAAAAAGAAAAATCCCAAGGAGAAGTAAAAGAGATGAGGAGATATTTAGAACAAGGGCTTACTTAGAAGAGAGCATGCCACGAGAAAACATACATGCCCCAGTGCATACTCTATCTTAACTGTCATAAGTTGAAGTTGAAATGGAGGAAGTGCTTTTTCCCCCTATATAAGATACTTATTAAACTGCTAATTCATTTGCTTGATTGAATTAGAGAGAGGTGTCATCCGTGTGTTTTTATCATTGTCATCTCAGGTTGCTCACAATTTACTATACTATTTACCATATACTCGGCTATAATGTACATATCCTATGGATGCAAGTGTTACAAGCCAATGTGTGTTGCCAGGAGTGTGGGAAGAGGAGACTAATTAGTCCTTGTTAAGACATACTTCGGGATACTTTACATTTTGGAATTCTATGTCAGGTAAAGTTGAAGAGAGCGAATAGAAGGAAGAAAGAAGGGAAGATTCTCGGTGTATACCTGTTTCTAAATTTTTTAACTTGTTGCGCAAAGACTCTAATGAGCATAAAACATGTAATGTATGGGTGTTCCTCACATTCCACACGTTGACAATTCAAGTATGTCCTGACCAATGGGAGTCAATAGGTTTTTAACTCGATGCTTTTAGCATTAAAATCACACATGTTCAAAAAGTTTTTTTTTCACATCCTTGTAAATAATTAGGTAAGAAAGGACCAGTTCCTATGAGCCTTATTAATTTGTACGTAGTATTTAGCTATGGAGAGCCAACTGTCTTAAAATGTGGTGGATGGGAGAAGACTTTTTAAATTTTCTAGGGTTGGAAATAAAGTCACGTTGAATTTTAAAGGTATCAAAATAATGTAGGTAATTTGGTGTAAGGAAATTCTTTAATGAAAGGATACGACTGTTATTGGATTTTTTAAGGGGACAAAAAATTTTACAGGATAGAGGATATAGTGTGTAAGGGATTTTTTTGATGTGTACATTGTGTATGTTTTGAGCTAATAATATCACCTGCTCTTTCATTTCTTCCCTTCAAAAACTCAAACAATTCAGAGACATAGTCCCTTCAACAGCAAGTTTTTTTAGAGAAGAAGTGAACGTGCCGTTTTATTGTTACCCTGGCACCGAATATAACGTATGTTTGGCGTAAGATTTTTATCATTCCCCTCTCGTTCATTTATACATACCACGTACAACTACTACTACGTACACCTTCTCGCTCAACCGGTTCGACACCTTACTCATCCTTAAAGAGTAGTTGTAGTAATAGTCGTGGTATGATACTCGTATGGAGACCGTGTATATGAGGAGAGGAACAGCAGCAGAAGCCATCAAGAAATGGGGAAAAAAATATCTTAAGGAAGCATTTAACGAAACAAAACACATGTCCTGCTACTACATTATTTTCTTTTAAGACGCTCAGGCTCACTTTTGGCGTATGCCTCCCGTCAATTATCAATCAACCATTTCAGAGTTACGTATATATACTTTTTTTTAATGTCTACTCCTGCTCACTCATACGGGAGAATATTATTTTGTATAGTTTTTTTCTAAAAAAAAATCTAAATCTGTTAACCAAATGTTCCAAACATTTTTATTCCATTTTTTTTACTTTCTCCATTTCTGGTTCATAGTTTTTCCTATCTTTATGTGCTATAACATTACATCATAGGAAATAGCATAGTTTTTACATACATTCCTCTCTTTATGAGCTAAATAAGCAAGTGCTTCACGGCTTTGTCGTGTGTAAAGCTGAATTGAAATTGAAAGTGAAAAAAATGTTGATTCAAGGAGAATTAAATATTAATTCCATTAAAATGAATGGGAAAAGAATGTTGTTATGTGTAAACAATTTGTGGATCTAAATCTCTCCAATGAATTACTCATTTCTTGAAACGTAGCATTATAAACTCAATTCCATTACCTTATATACACAAATAAATAAAAAGGCCAGAGCTTAAGGCTTTTACGCTCCATTGTAAATTCACATTTAATTACAGGAGCTCTTCAAAACAAAAAACCTTGGAAGCCCGTCTTCTGTTCTGAGAAAGAGAAAAAGAGAGATTGGATTAAATGAACGTGAAAAGCTAATTCTTATCTGTCAATTAGATTCCTGGAGGGGGTGTTGCATATTATCTGTGTGCAAAGTCTCTTCAAGTTTTAGAACCTGTACTCCTCTAGATCTGACACTGGTGTGGCATCCCCAGACAATCAGGATGAGTTGGTAATGAAAAGAGATAAATTTTAGCAAAAATTAAGGAATCACTTTACAACTCTACTATAGATACGGCTGCTATGCTATTGCTATACTACATGCAATATGCCATATTATAGCAAGGGCAGCAAGAACTAAACAAGGTACATATGCTTATATGTTATTAACTGTAGAATCTCCAACCATTGATTTATAATCGATTGAAGGAATATAAATTGACAAGACCTTTTACGTATGGACACTTTACTCTCGTAGAGAATCTAGTTAAAGAAGTGGAGTTACGGGCTTAAAGTATACAAGAGTTGAACGTGGGCTGAAGCAATACATTGTATGTGATGAGGAGAGGAGATAATACGTCTGTCTACATAGTTGTGAGAGGAGAGAGAGAGAGAGAGAGAGAGAGATGATAAAGGTATACGTAGTACGGGAAACGGATGAAGGAGGCGAAAATAAAGAGATGATGATGAATAAGAAGGCAAACTGATGGGATGGCGGCAGTTCAACTCATCAGTTGATCATCATATGTACATATACATAAAAGACGAAGGAGCAAGAACAGTGGAATGAGCCTCATCTGCGGCAGTCACCTTGCCATAAGGAATAATAATGAAAAGGAATAAAAACGTGCACGCATTGCACCTGTTAACTGAAACGATCAAAAACTACTATTTCCATATAGATACTTACTTACTACTACCTCATCGCTTGTGTGTTGAGGTGGATTTTTTTAAACCAAAACTATACAACATACGTCCTTCTCTATGATATCCAGTCTCTATGATCCTTACTCAAAAAAAAGTAAACACTCACTCAC
Organism: Spatulosminthurus flaviceps; assembly: GCA_034693705.1. Taxonomy (NCBI): domain Eukaryota; kingdom Metazoa; phylum Arthropoda; class Collembola; order Symphypleona; family Sminthuridae; genus Spatulosminthurus; species Spatulosminthurus flaviceps. The sequence continues at coordinate 45,280 of JAQFXU010000135.1, read as the reverse complement.
CAACGACGCTCCGTAGTAAGCAGTAAAGGCTATGTAGGTCCAATCCTGAAGGAGTCTATGTATGGAGAGTAAGTGAAACCTTATGTAATCATTATCGTCAATATGTTTGACTCACAATTGGTCACGTATGCTTTCCTGCTGATTTTCACTCCTTGACGAAAGACCTGATCTCCTCGTACATAAGCTATGCATGTGTATATTATCTATATAAGCAATACGGAGCTATGAGAACAAGCTTAGAATGGACCGTGCTCTTGGACCCTGGACCAAACTAATAAATGTTACCTACATATTTTGTCCATAATTTCTTGGTACAGTAGCAGTTGGGTTATAGAATTTTGTAGAGATTTTCGGGTTAACCTGAGTGAGTGAACGGGAATGGCGGCAGTGGTGCCGGAGATAGAGAGTTAATCTTTTCAATTTGGTCTTTCTTTGCCTCGCCTGTTTGATGATGTTCGGAAGTCATGCTTTGCTTATGCTTATGGTGTTTCCGCATATGTGTTATTACTAAACTATTGCTTGGGTTTTGGGGGAGAGAGAGAGAGAGAGAGAGAGAGCAGAAGTTAAGACTCCCGTCCACCACGTGTCTCATCAATTTAAACAACCATCCATCCAGCGTTCCAAGTATTTTCCTTAAGCTCTTTAATTTCCTTTCCCTTCCTTGTGTAACGCAATTCACCTGTTCTTTCTTCAACATTGTTATGTTAAAAGGGAGAACCCTTTTGCTCCGGTTTTACTACTACTACTACTACAACTACGACGGAGTCTACGGACTACGGAGTTTGCATGTTCACAGGATTTTTAAAAGTTTAACCTTGTTCGTATATAGAAAACCACAGATAGACGAGCGTATATGTTGAAACTCTCACTTGTTTTTTCACATATAGATATGAGCATAGTTATGTTAAAATTGTACACGAGCCAATGGCAGGAGGAAAATAAGGAGAGGGGCTAAGAATAATACGTGCATGTTTATATGCATATAAGGCGTGCTTGTTTTTATTTCTCATTATAAAGTGTAGGAGCAAAGACAATTTAAAAGTCTGAGCAGAACATGCTAATACAAACAGGGGAAATTTTCTGATGCCTGGAAGGGAGCTGGTTCTTGCAGTAGTGGAGGCAGTTGGGTCCTCAGCTGGATTTTCCTTTATATATGTAATAAGTGCACATGTGAGTAAGGAACATGTGAGGATGGAACGCCTCCCCAATGTTTTCTCCCTGGGTCCTGATTATAACTCTTGTAATTTGCACTGCTCTCCTTTTTCTGCACTGACAATGAGTGCACCTTTGGGTTTACCTTGTAAGTTACGTCTTGAAACCCCCTACTTTTACGGTTATACAACATCTCAAGGAAAATAATAATATTTTTTCCCTTCTTGTTTGACTCCATATTATGTATTTTTATGTATTGTCTTCATGAGCTGGACGCGCACTGCACGGAAATCATGTTACACAAAAGTTAAAGTGCAAGTCGTTACGATTGTTTTATTTCATCCAACCCATTCCTATGCTAAAACAAGCGTTTTCCGTCCATCAACCCCAACCCTCTAAAAGTGTAAGGAAAATTAATAATTATTTTTCCTTCTATTTTATGTACCCAATCCCATGTAATTTTTCACTTAAGCTCTAAAAACATTCGAAGGATTTTTAATTCATTAAATTGAAAATTTCGGTTATTTTTTCTCTCCTACTCTCAAATGCTACTGTAACTGTAGAAAGAATATCAGGTAAATGTGCTTCTCTCACGGAAGTAAATATGTCCGTCAATGCTTTTACTTCCGTTCATTAATATTTCTCTTCCGGAAGGACCAACGCGGAACGATTCCGAGAAGGTATAAAAAATATCTTTCAACCAACTTTGCCATGCTGGACGGTAACTTTAAAACAAATGTGACTGATTCCACAAAATGTTTTTCCTTTGGAAGGCACAATTATTTTAGTGTCTGCATAGTGAAGGCTACGTTTTCCATAAATACGCTATAGAATTTAAGCAATGAAAAAAGGAGCAGGAGGGAAAACGGTAAAAGTGAATGAACGATTAGGAAGAAAAAGTATTGGAATGTTACGATGTTATAGCATTAGCCAAATATTTTTCTCTTGTCCATGGAGATAATTAGCCCTCTTCGCCTCTCATTTATCACCATGTCATTGAAGTTGATGCATTTCTATATCTTTAACACATAACATATTGTTAACTGTAACAGATATTACACCTACAAAAGCTATGTTATTGTACAATCCGCGAGTAAAAATCTACTCCAGTATTTTTTTTCTCTCATTCTCATTTGCCCCAAAGCGTATAGAGTGGGAGTAGAATTTGGAAAGTATATCTCATCCTTTTCTCTCTCTCTCTCTCCTCAATTACATACACTTGGCTTGTAGTTACATTCCAACTTTCGCAGAGAAGACATAAAGGATGGAAAAAGGTCGGGGAGTCAGAAAGGGCTACACACACGCATGACGTAATATAAAAATTCCTCTGAAATTTTGCTTATAGCTAGTCTTTCCGGACAATGAACGATGAACATCAATAGATTAATTGCTTATATTACACACACACACATTATACCTCTACGTGTGAGCCATGTTTCGTATTTATTTATTCAGTCGTTTCAGAATCATTTTTCTATTCTGTCTATATACCAGCCGGTGCCGGTGTTCTTGCACCTCCAACATTTTTTTCTTCTTTACAGTGAAATAACGGCAGAGTACAGTGACGTGAAAGGGAGCAACTTCCGTAAAAACATTGACTCAAGCTGTCAGGGATTTTTTAGTTTCTTTCAAGGCTTTTTCGGCAAATCTCCATCAAATTATTCTGTGTCAATTGATATTTATTTTTATCATGTAAATATACATATATGATGAATTTTTATCTCTGCCTCTGCGTTCCGGTCTCTATGTGCATCTACATATAAAATCCTCAGGATTAGCTATGGCTTTCAGGACTTGTGAGTGTATATATGTTGAGCCAAAAATGTAAAGACGTTTGGGGTGATTGTCAGTGAAATCATGTGCAAATCTTTTTTTACAGCTTTTTTTTTCATTGAATTATGCATTGATGACGTTGGAAGGAAACATTAGCTTTCTTTTGATACTGTTACGCATCTTAATTGGTTGTTGACTTTACCATTGATTTATGACTATAGAATTTTTATACCTGCAGATATTTTGTGTATGTATACATATACAAACATATGTATATAGCATATAGCTCTATCTCTACTATCTTTTTTCTTGAAAGAAAAAAAATAGAATCATATTTCTGACACAGTCACACACACTTTACTTGGAATTCACAATGATTGTACATATATTATTAGGAGGAGAGAGCACAGGTACCTGGGAGAGTTAAGAAGAAGGAGTGGATGTGTTAAACTTTTGGCTCGGCTTTTGTTATTGTAGCAGGAGAGTTTTTAGGGGTAGTTGTTTTGTAACCCGCGATAAAATATCCAATTCTAATGTATTGTAATAGTAAATTGTGAGTGCCTGACTGGTTGATATGAACAATTGATTCTGAACATCAGAGCAGAATCTCTTCATGTTACTTGGTGAACTCTGACCCGCATGTAGTGATTTCAATGTGAGATTGGCGGATGCTAGAGCAACCAGAACATAAGAATATAGGTCAATTTAATATATACGATTCAAATCTCTCAACTCTTTCAGCCTTTCTCCTAGTTCCGTTTCTTTTACTTATTTCAAATCCAACAAGGAACGTTAGTAACATTGAGTGTTTATATGAAAATGCAGGAAAAGAGAGATATGTCTCAGAAATGTGAAAGAACCACAAGAGTCTATTCCTCAAGATTGTCATTGTAGGGTGTAGTAGTAGCATGTAGTAAGCACCGGGAACATGTACAGTTTAACTTGCTAATGATCAACGCTAGTAATTCATGTAAAACGTATGTCTAGAGTTTCCACGACAAGATGAGACAACACCAAGAACCGCTGCTTGAATTTCCTTTAAATTTTAATCAATTCCATTGACAAAGTGAGCGCTGCTGAAGAAAGCTCCAAATCTTTTATTATGTTTTCTTGATTTATTCAGACGAAAAGCTTCTTTTCTTCTCTAATACACATACACACCCACACACACTCACTAAAAATATACAAAAAATAAAAGAAACAAGGTCTTGACAACAACGACCTTATAATTGTAACCGCTGCTTAAAATCTATTACCAATAATAACGTTCCCATTGTAATACTTTACTAAATTTTCATTTTAGCCGGTCATCTAATCCATTGGCTAAAAAATAGCCGGGTAAAGGTTCTTGACATTGGTAACGATTTTTAATGCTTTTAAAAAGCTTTGGCTGTATCAATTTCTTCCTACAAATTTCATACTATTCGTAGCTCCACTTTCCTGTCAATAGTTTTGAATGGTGTGGTGCAAAGTGCAAATCTTTTTAGGGAAGTTACAGAGAAATTTTGAAAAAATTTCCTTATGTTTGTATTTTAAAATATAAATTGCAAATTCCCAGGTAAGTTGAGGGACCTCCGTGTACGTTATTGTTACGTAGGTCTGTTCAAAGCACGGATTCTAAGTAAATAGAATTTTTCCATGGAAAAGAATCATCAATGTGTAAGTAATTTGAAAATTTTAATTTACAATTCATTTAATGCTCATGGCTCATATGCTATAATAATATCATTTCCCTTCCCAGGAAATCTACTTACATGGGCAAGTATGAAAAATTGCAAATGTGTGTGTGTGTGTGTGTGGCAAAGGAAAAAAAGTAGATTTTTCAATGTATAATATATTTTTGAATGCATAAATACTTGAAATAACTCATATATTAAGTAGTAAAAAAAATACATCGTCTTTTTAAAGTTTTTTATGTTCCTTGAGTTTGTAAACAAGAGCAATAAAAATGGTTTAGTGAAGGGAAGAAAAAGAAGAAGAAGAATAGCAGTAAGAGAGTTTCATTTGAAAATCACGAGAGAGAGAGAGAGAGAGAGAGAGACTTTTTGAGTACCTTTAACATTTCCAATAAGTCTGCGTATACACCTCTTTGGGCAGATTCTGCCTTCAAGAGATGAATTGTATTGGAAATTACGAGTCCGTTAACCTGTTTGAACATGACAAAAAAGGAGAAAAGTCAGGTCAACTGTAATAAAACAGGTGCATTTTCATTTTCAAACAAGAGAGAAAGAATAGTGTGTGTGGTGGTGTTATGAGAGGGAAATAGCATCTTTCCAAGCCACATGCGAAAGCAAAGCAATGGATGAACGTGTATACTATAAATTCTCATATAGTAAAAATAATAATGAAAAAAAATCTAGTGTACTTAGCTTGGAGATAATTAAACATTTCCTATGTAACAAAAGTTTGATGTACTTTAAAGAAGCTGAATAATTGTTACCTTCAATGTTCTATAGGGCTAAGCTATCTATACATATAGATAATAAGCATTGTTTGTATAACAGAAAACTAAATAAATGCTTCTTTTACAAGTGTACAAATTCTTTTCACCATTCCTATTGTAAGGGATGGATACATACGAGGAAATAATAGCAAGTGAAAAAAAAGTCCCTATAAGTTTTTATCCTCCTCCAACACCGTTACCATCCTTCGCTGTATCTCTCTCTCTCTCTCTCTCTCTCTACTTTTACACTGAGCTAATATACAGAGCTTACTTTGGAACCTCCACCCAACATTACAGTATGCAATTACATAGCCATGTGCGAAGGAGTGTCCCATAATAAGTGCAATAAATGTGGCAGTATAGGGAGAGAGAGAGACTCGGTGTACATATACTTATAATAAAGATCTACATAGCTCTCTTTTCTTGCTCTCTTAACAAGGGAGAAAAAAATAAACTCTTCATGGAACACAAGACAGAAAGATGGATGATTGAGCTCTTTGGTCAACCTGACTTCTGACCCAAGATGATGATGAAAAGTTTTTGCAAATCTTCTCTACACGCTCTTCTTCTCTACTAGTACACAGGCATTGTACACGTTAAAAATGCTCTTATTCTCTCTCCTACAATAAATTCAGGTACTATTATATCTACATGTATAAAACATATGGATGGCTCCATCCTTTTTTTCTGACTCCTTTGTATCTTTAGGCACCACACCAACCGTCCTTCCTCCTGTCCAGATGCACCTGTTCCTATATTCTATATTACACTACTACAAGAGCAGAAGGAAAAAGGAGATGAAGGAAGACCACAGGAATGATCTCAAGGTGAGTGCTACTTCTGCTCCTGATGAGCAGTTTTCTATACCTGCTGCCGTAAAATCCACACACGTACAAATAACAATGGCCATTCCAGTCTCTCTCTCTCTCTCTCTCTCCTCTTACTTAGTAATTATATAATCAAGTTTCATATCCCATGAAAACAAGAATACAATGGCAAAAATAGCAGATGTACATACCACACATGCATATTATGAATTGGACAAGTTTCTATATCACAATGTACAATTGGTTAATTTAGTACGGGACGACGGTTTGGCGAAATCACCTGCTACTCCACCATTTATTCCCATAATTCCTCCCATTAAATTCTCAAAGGTCCAGTAGCCTGGTTCTTGTCCTGTGTATAATATGTGTTTTTTGTTATTATGTGTAGTTTTTTCCCTTTGGGAATTATTGCATTAGTATTTAGACATGGAGTCTGTTGTTGTCTGTTACTTGGGAATACCGCCCTTGATTAGTATTCAGTTCATTTGGAATTGCATGATGTCAAACAATTTTGATGTGGATGGGCAACACAGCTGATCATTGTCTGTCCGATCCAATTATCCATTTAGTTTCGACAGCCAAGGCTTCACTTTTGCTAGTACAGATACTACTGCAAGTGCGAGAGCCAACACTTTCACAGGAATCAAGGCTCGGAATTATTTTACAATGAGAAAAATATATTCATTTTTTCTATATGCAAAAAATACGAATTCTTTGTCTTTCTCTTTCTTATTGGCAGCTCATACGTTGCTTTAACATCTGCTGACTACAAGCTGCAAGGTTGAATTTTTCTTGTAGTTTACTATTCATACGTATTTCTAGTTTTGGTGGCACATTTTAATTTGATGGTTTATAGATAAAGGAGCAAAATTATTTGAGGAATGTAGAAAAAAGCTGAAGGTTTCTTCCGTTACATTTGGTAAATAGTAAATACATGGACTATAAATGGACATGGAGTCTCTGGATCGGTGGAATTGATTTTTTGTCAGGCTGTGAAATGTGGAAGGGTTAAATAAGTGGCTGGAGAAGTGTGTAGTAGCTTTTTATATGTACTGTACGTATAAATGTAGGAAGCTTAACTTTTATAGGGTTTGGACTTAGTGGAAGGTATAAAAGGCTGGAAGTATCGTCAAAGGTTCGGGAAAATTGATACGTTTTATAAAAGTCGGGGAGTGCACTTGTTGACTGTTGAGTTGGAAGCAGGTACTTTTCTTTTGAGTCAGTCTCTCTCTCTCTCTCTTGCTCTCTGTATATACATAAAAGGTAAATTATGTGCGTTCATAATGGTGCAGACATGTAGAGTGACGCGCTCGACACTGCGACTCCGTCTTGGTCGTGGTTGGAGGCGACTTTGATCTTGATCAGTCTGCCGTGTACTTATTGAAATGTGGCTACGTTTATGCTAATTAATTCAATCGTGTTTCTTTTTTTCTTTTTTTGACGCATGATTTCATTGATTATCAAACCGGGTTGTAATATAATATACTAAGCCTTGTTGTTTGTTGGGGTAATTTCCAACTTGGTTATTGGTCATTGTTGGAGGGGGCTCTCTCTTTATGGTGGCAATATGGAACTTGGAAGTGTATAGTGATGGTACAATTCAACGCCCACGAGATAACCTTTCAAGCTTTTATATTCTCATTGATTTCAACCTAAGATATATTATTTCTCCATTCGGGCATTTATTAGCATAAAACTGGAGTTACATATGTTATGCAATACAAGTACAATCCTTCGTCGTCCTCTTCATTTTTTTTACATAATATTACCTTATGCTTCCTCTACATGTTTTTTTTCCCAATGTTCCCTGTATTATTTTTCTCCATTCAAATACATAGTGCATAAGGGCACGCTATATAAATACAAAAGGCTATGACTTGTTGTACTAATTTCACCCATGTATAGTTCTATATGAAGTGCAACGGTAGGAAATTATATGGGATAAGTATGCGTAAAGGAATTTGGATATTTACACCATACTAAAACGTACAAATGGTTTTTACGGGACTGTGAAAAAAAAGTCAACCTGTTTAAAATTTTATATAAGCACTCGATACGAAGGGGATTTTTGTGATGGTTTTGTATGCAATTCATGCTTTGAGAGAGGATTGTTATTATTATGAAGGACGGATAAAATAGTTTGAATGAAAGAAGATTTGGCATTTTAAAACCAATTGAGTCCTATGTATATCGTATGTATATATATTTTTGAATAAATTTTTAATTTAGAATTTTCCAGGTCAAATAATTTCAGTGGCATGGTTTTTTTCTGTTTTGAAATACGTAAATGGTAAATGAGCTATAAATTGTGTAGGAAGAATTTTTTAAAGGGTAGGAGGGGTAACATAATATGGAGAGATGAAGGTAAATGTATTTTTGGGGGGAGTTTTATTAGATATTTTAAACGGGTGAGTATTTTTTTTATTCGTGGAATTTGTATTCTATGTCTTACAATAGAAAAGAAGGGGGAGAGTATGTATATGAATTGGATGAGAAAAAAGGATATGTCGAGGATCTTTTCGTGACTGAATCTCCACGTTTCTCAATCGATATTTTTGATTAGAAGAAACAGTTAAGGTATAAAGTCACCATAAGTCGTGTTACTAATATTTTACTCTACGGATGAACAAGTTATTAACTGTGATCATTATGAGGGTATAAATTGGAAGTGGAATTATTTCCTTACAGATAAAAAGGACAGAATTATTTCCCTCTTTAGATGGTCAAGAGCTAAAAACTCTTTTTTTTGCACAACACTCTACTTTGTGTGAAAGGTGCCGCAATAATCAGGAGATCAGGAAATAAGATCTTGGTTGAAGATGAGGGAGTCATCTCATCTCCAAAGATGAGCTTGGGACTCATCTTACTAAAAGATTCCCCCCTTTTTTCTCTTTAATTTTTCTATATAATATTGAACAACCTGTCCTCATCCAATGGATTTATTACAATGTCCATGTCATATAATGGAGAGTACAATAGTTTTTCCATATACTTACTCAAAATCTCAATCTCTCACAACAGTAGTGTTAATAATAATTTCCAAAGCCAAGGGAAAAAATATGTCTTATCAAATTTCCAGCGACTACTCACCCTTCCATAGGAATGTCCTTTAGAGGGAAACAGGTATATAGATGACATTTATGCATGTGAATTGCATCTATAAAAAATATTTTGAATCAATTCCTTAATATACAGTAGTTACAAAAATCCAGGTATTAGTATCATGCGCATGTAATTGGTCAAAAATGTTACTCTCAGTATCAATTACGATATGTAGGTTCTGTGCTTATTCTAAGAAAATTCATGCTAATTTAAATATGTCGTATACCTCATATGAGGGGAAAAATGTTTTTTTTCTTCAAGTCAGTCCTATCTGCCAATCACATGTAAAACCTTAAATAATTTGAATACTTGCTCTGGCTACGACTGAAGCTCTCTCAACATTCATCAATAATTATTCCATTGCTTAACACGGGAGAACACCCATTGGTGGTGCATTTCCTGTGAGGAGGAACCTTGGGATTTATCATCCATTTTTTCAAGCACGATCAATATGTTACATAGTACAAATATTAAAAAGATAACAATATTTGTTTTTTATACACTTGTACAAATCTGATATTTCCCCAGAAATGAATGAAATGCAACGACAATTCCCTAGCCGATTTATCATTATCAGGGATACTCGTATTTAAATGTACACTTGTCCCATCTGATATAAATGTAACATTTCATACGTTAGCCAAACGAATTCTATACAGAAGATACGAGGAATTTCCAAACTGGAGACTATTTTTATAAAGGTTCTGTGTATAGATTTAACCCGAAATTATATAATACTTGTCACTTTTTACCCATAGGATGCCGCAATATGCATAAATTGCATCAATCAATTCTCAAAATCAAATCTCTTAAAATATCAACATCCTACCATTTACAATATTTACTACTGAATAAATCCTGAGATTCTGACAAGATTCAAATACTATAAGATTTACTTACAATTATTAGAATTAACTAATTTTAGTGTAACGTGTAATAAATGATGATATGAAACGGGCACTGATTGAAGATAGAATCCCTTGTATTAGCATTCACTGCTATGTACGTCTCTACAATGTGATATATATGCTAAATACATGGAAATCCTAACGGTTGAATATTCTAATGTAACTTTCTGAGAAAAAAAATTATCACATTCTGCAAGAGTTAAGGATACCGCTGAAGGCTTCCGATTTCTACCCTGAAATTCAATACATACATATAGAGTTAAGAGAGGAGGAGAGGGAAAAAGGAAAAACGGATGAAATAAATAAATCCTTATTTAAAGAGATGCAATCATAAGGATATCATTTGCTACTGTTGCCCTGCTCTTTGGATTTACATAAGTCTTTGTGTATGTGATAGAGCTGAATAGTTTATGTTTATGTGGAGAGTGCAGTGCACTGTCTTCAAGTTCCTTGTTCATTCCATTTAGCCAGACAAAACGTCAAAAGTCTTTCCTGGTTTCCTCATTCCTCTTATCTTGAACATGAATCTTCCCTATTTGTGTGTACTCTACCATTTAACTTAATAGGCTTGTAAGTTATTCTAAGCACCAAAGAGTCAAGTTTTGAGACTTTGAACTGTATACCCACTCAAAATATTATATAGCAATATGTATAGTATAGTGGAATATATGAAAATCTTTACTTAAGATATGACATTTCGGTTTAAATAATTGACCTTTCCAATGACATAATACCTGTTATTCTTGATAATACATCGTATGTAAGCCATTGGCTCTATTATATTTCCCTTGCATCCTGCAATATCTGTAATATAACCTCAAGTTTTTTCTCCCTTTTCCCCTTACACTGTGTACCAGTTATTGGGAAGGTGGGCTTGTGAGATTTATGCATATAAGCTTAAATATGTACATAAGCTTGATTGAATGTGTATCTTCCACATAATTTTACCAATCTCTCAATGAGTCCTATGAGAAAAATCTCCTTGTATGTAGAGAATCTCAATTTTTTCCCATTTTTTCTATACATTGTTGTTTTTGGCTAAGCCAATAAGCGTATAATATAGGGAAAAGTGCATAGTGGAGGAAAAAGCGTATAGTAAAGGAAAAAAAGATTGTTGAAAAAACATGTTCGTAAATCATCCTGGTGATCGCCATGTTGAATAGTAAGGAGAATAATGTATAGGGAGAATTGAGGATGTTATCATTTCTATAAGAGATTTAGTCTCGATTTGTTATCAACAATGAATGGACTGGAAGCATTAAGTGGATACATGGGCCAAATCCTCATTATCCCCTATGAAGCGGTCTATAAATAAGTGGAGTTACTGTCGTAATAACTCAATAATGTGTACTTTCATTACTCCCCAACAATATTAACAATAACCAATGGCTTGAAATTCTGATTTTAGTTGGAATATAATGAGACTTGGCTCATCAGCCGTCGTAATTACTACAAAAGCATAGCTTGTCAAGAGCTGATAGCCAGTGAATATACAGACAGTGATGGGGATGGAGAAAAAAAACAGATATTTAGTTCAGTGCAATAAGCTCATACATATGAAGAAGAAGGGCTTTCAAAATGTGCATTTTTATTTCTATGCAATTCTATACTATGCATATGAACTCCCACCAATATGTAATCATATATATTGTTAATGAAGGAAGATTTTTGAAAGCCTTGGAAAAAGTTTCATGTGAGGAGAGAAGGAGGGGGGAAGAATTTCATAAGAATGAAGCGTTTCATTTTGATTGTTTACATGTGAACACCCAAGTCACCTTATATTTGATGATCAGTTGAAAGTACTCAATGGATTTGTTATGTACTTGGTACTTGGCTCCTACTTGTAACTTACCACTCTCATAACTCACCAACAACTTTGTCCTCTCTCACATGTTATTATTATTCTATTCTATGTAACTTGAATAAATATATCTTTGAGACTTTATCCAAGCAAACCATATGTAAACTATAGAGTTTTTACCTTTTAAAGACATATTATAAGTAAAGCTACAGTGTTATCAATTGGAGTCGTCATCAACTTCAAACGCCAAGACTAATGATCATTCTGGGACAATAAACTATTTTTCAAACTTGATGATATACATTGTGTGTGTACTGTAGAGGATCAGATAATGTACGCTTGCCTTGACTATCTATACTTTCCTATGCACTACGTTTACAAAGGCAACCAATAATTTCTCTACTAATTGAAAATATCTCTTGGTATTCTGCTCTTAATTTTTTTCTATGTAAGCTAATTGCTTACGAAGAAATCCATATAAAATAGGCTATGGTTAAATGAAAAAACACTTGAAAAGGCTCTAACGCTCTTATGCAATTCATTATCATGATGAGAAAAATAGTCACATTTTCTATCAAGTAAAAAACTTGTCGATTATTCTAGAGGGACAAATTTTGAGAAAAAGTCAGGGTAACTATCAATTATTTTAAGATTAATGGATTTTTTTACATTTACAATGAAACAACTCTAAAATATCATTTTACATGAGTAAATTAGGGTTTGAAACGATTCTGAACCTTCAGCACTCCATGGCATTTTGCATGTATAGGTTTTTGTAACATGAGGAGGAATTGTAGGTTAATAAATGAGATAACGTTACGTAAACTTTCTGTGTGCTCGTTTTTATTTTTATAAAGGAGCTTTAATCTGTGAGACAGACTAAAGATACAAGTTTGTTATACAAAGTATGGCTAATGTTTTAGCGTGTATATAGTATATATGTACTTTGTAAGTTATTTTGTCTGAGGAGATTATGAATTCCATACATACTGATGCTCAGCTCATAAAACTGGAGGGAATTGGGTGATTAAAAAAGTCGTGAATGGTGACTTACATAGGTCATGAAATGTTATTATGTATGGTCATCATGAAGGATGCTTTGTAAACTTATATAAAAATACCTGTAGTTTGTTAATCCACAGCTTATAAAAATACATGTATATATGTACATTTAGAACTGAATAAAATACAGAGACTTGACTTTAAGGAGAAAGTTGCAAATCAACTATTTGACGATCGATGGGCTAGTGGATTGTTGACAACGTACTAAAAATATCTTCGCCAGAACAATCGGATTTCGTGTTGAAAGACGGTAAAAAGATCAATAACAATAGATTGAAACAATGGTCTATCAAATTTCTAACAGACGTAGTGAAAAAGCATGACACATCACACATGTAAAGACTAAACTTATCTGTTGAACTTCATATTGAAATGTGCAGTTGGTTCATATGCATACAATTACTATTTTGATACGTATGGATCTCTAAAAGTTTTTCACTGCTCTCCCAGAGCTGCGGTGTAGAGAATTACATTTTTTTTCAAACACTATATATTATATTTGTTGATGCAAAGTTTTATTGTAATAGAAAGATTATTGCGTAGTCTCTAAAAAAAAAACCTATGTACCTTCTCCTGTCTGCTACTTAATCCTGATTGATATGAAGCATGCGGGAAATGGAAAGGAAAATAGCTTGACTGACTTCTTAAACAAATTAATGTGAGTAAACTTTAAGCAGGTTGTGTTTGTCTTGAGATGGAGTATCAATAATGTTATAAAAAGGTAACACAAGTAATACAACAATGTCTTTAGATAAGTTTTGTTGTCTGCTAAACTTTTATTCTTTATGGGGATGTGAAACGTTAGAGGATATTTCTCATATGTCAATTTGCTCGTCGTCGGTCGTCGTGTGTGTGTGTGTGTGGATTTGTGTAACTCCTCAATATTCAATTTAATTAATGTTCACCTATTAAAGTGGGAACAAGAGAAAAGGCTATTATCGGGTTTGTCTCTTGCTGTAAATATGAGCTTCACAGTTGTGTGTGATAACCTGGAAAGCCAAGCAAATATATTATTAACATCCTCATTATATTAAAGCTACTACTATGTACTACAATAATATTGAAAAAGATAATGGGTGCATGGAGAGCTATAGTTCATTTATGTGACTGTGTCCCTTTCAAGCACATTCCTTTTTTGTTTTTTTCTTTTAATTAAATTGTGCAACAACAACAGCAGCAGAAAAACTACTGCTTCTTTGCAACTCTGACTCTCTACTTGGACTCTCATGTGATGCTTTCAATAATAAAGGCATAAAGCATAGAGCTGTGTACAGAGGAGAAGGGGGGATAATTTTCAGCAATCAATCAACCCCATGTGTAAATGCACTTGGAACCCTATCCTTATCCTTCCCATTGTGTGATTTATATATTTATTCTAGTCCTCACACTTTTCAATTCTCTTCTTGTCTCTGACGGTCGGTCTGTCTCTGTCTGCAAAACAAAAGTTGCATAATGATTTAAAATTGCATTTATTTGCAAGTAAAATATTATTTTCAAATAATATATTGTAAACTATTACTTTTTATGCTTATCCTCACCCTTGAAATATTCTTACCATAGACTAAAATCATAGTAAATGATTTTAAAATTCCAGGATAAGGTTCATAAGGTAGGAGTATTTTTCCTGGGAATTTCAAGCTGGATTGGATTTGGCAGAGTATTATTGCATAACTTGAGTGCAGGGGGATGGGTGACAATTTTATATGTATTCATTATCCTCATGGGAATTTGTCCCTTGCATCATGAGCATTTAATTGCATCAGTTCGGAGTCCAAGTTAGTAATGAACTCTTATCAATTATTGTGAATGAGCGAGACCAGTGCATGAGTACAGGTGAGTACACAGTCAGTGAGTACATTGTGATTAGAACATTTAAATCCTATATAAGGAGCTACATATATACCCAAAGTATCATACATTTCATGCGGCATCCAAATGACGCCACATTTTTTTCTGCATTACAGGTTGTTTCAAAAGTGTACATAAATTTACTCAAGTATTTGTTTACAATCTCTGAACCTGCTAGAGTTTTTAGCACGAGATATGAGATAGGATGGATTCAGCAGGTGTAACCCGGAACGTGTAAACACATTCCTTATGGAACAAGTCTTTGTGAACTTTGTCTGAGTCATCCTGTGGAAATGGAACTTTTCTTGATGTAAACTTGATTGAAGAATTACATGTCCACCCTTTCCTTCTCAACTTCTCTGTATATCCACACCTCTTTACCTAAAGGAATGGAAAAAAGTCAAGAAGCATTGGGAGTATTGGTACATGATATACATATTTACAAGAGTGTAAACTGCGTTTCCAAACTCATTCTAAAACAATGGAAAATTTTAATTTTTGTAAAAGGGAAAAAAATTCTTGGGGAAATAACTTTTAAATTTTGAAAGATGGAACGTGCAAGGGTTTGGAACAAGTTTTAGTAGTTCCAATCCGGGACTTTGTATCTTCCATATATAAAGTGCAATGACTGAAGATCTAAACAAACATTAGTGTCAACCATTTAATAGGGCAATTAAATTTATTTAAGACTATGGGTGCTACTTTTTTAATGGGTGAATATACCTTTTTCTGGATTTTTCATCAATGATCAAGTGCATAGGGAATCCCGAGAATTCTTTCTCTTGACTCTATTTATACGCACGGTTGTCGTTACAAGTACCATCAACATCATGGTGTCATTAGGAACAGAGCACATTACGCAGTTTGTTGTACATTATAATGAATGCACTCTACACTATACAAAGTCAAAAGGTTCACATCTGATATAGAGTGCATTTGTAGGAGTCACGAATTCCGACAGTATGGAGTCGAACGGTTTACCGCTCGGAAACAGTTTAAAAGTTATTTACCACTCCAATGACAGTATTTACCATGACATTGAAAGTCTATATATGTAGATGAACTCCATTCAGGATTGGCATTTACAGGTCCTCTATAGTTCCCAGATCTTTGGGAAATCAAATGGACTGGGCGAAGATGTTAATTATTATTTTTTATACTTGATTTAACGGAGTAATTAAAAGAAAAAATGTTTTTCATGCATTTTTAAATAGCTGAAACTGTTGGATAACTTGATACGGCAGTTCTAGGAATACTTATCAGAGCCCTGTTTCTTCAGAGCTTGAATGAAATTTTGTGGCAATATTTATCCTTGCATAAGGGTATTGGATATTTATGTCACAATCTCATAAACAAAATAATCAACCCCCCTTTCTGGAGCCACGTTTCTTCTGTATAGGTGTACTGGTGAAAAAATCTCAAGTGGCACTGATCAGTACGCTTGCACTGAGAATAATTAGGTATGGAAAAAACAGAGATATTAATTGAAGGAAGTGCTCGTAATGATATGGGAGAGTAGCGATTATATTCCTATGAATTTTGTTCCTACGAAGTGCATATAGTATCAGTGCTCTTTTAGTACATGCTCTATATGTTCAATAAGAGCTAGTTTTGTAGTGTATTAGAAAGAATTGGGAAACATATTTGTGTAGATAGGAGTTTGGACCCAAATGTATGCATACATTGCATTAGAGGATAGGCACATGATACTCAATGCATAGAGATACAATCATTTTTTGAGGGCTTGTTCCTCCTACTATATATAGGCAATTCCTGCTAGCTTATCCTTCAACCAAGTACAGCTTATTGATGTGATAATGGCTATTTATTTATTAAAGTTGGACGTGAACATTGTGATTACTGGCGGGTTTGGAACAGCATATAACTAGAAATGTACCAATATGAGCTTGTATTATTAAAGGTCATAATATATAGTAGCTGACTCGAAGGAGTACTCTCGCACCCGAACTGAACAGTCACATTAAGGACGCAGAGTACTAGGAAAAATTAGGAAACAGGTGGTTTTTATCTTATCATTTATTTGGTGCAGTAGTAACCGTCATTATTGGAGTCACCGACAGTTCACCAAGTTATAATAAGCAGGAGATATAGAACCACATATTGTTATTAGGTATGCTCGTCATGGGGAATTGTAATAAAAAAAGATACAGCCTTACGTAACTAGTTGACGTGGCATATGGCTTGGTCAAAGCAGTTGACTTTTCTCTTTATGATTTTTTCTACACTCGATAATATGTGTGTATATGTACACGCATGGAAGTCATCCGCTTCGCAACAAGTTTTTTTTCAGATTATTTTTAAGCACCAGCTTACAATGATGTGGCCAATTGTGCGTTTTGTACTAAAATGAAAACTTTATAGGTTTCTTTAAATCCTCCTTCCTTCTTTTTTCTACTTTCTAGTTACTATATTGCTTTACTTTTTTCCTCCTTCTTTTTCTAAGCGTGTAGATACTATGGATGAGAACGTTTGGTTGAATTCTTGTTTTTAACCCTACTAATTCCTTTATCTTTTCTGATACAATTTCAATCCTATGAGTTTATATCTGTATGGTATTTACTTAGATGCCTTTCTATAAGATATTCTTCGTTTAATCTCCGTCTGATTTCTGGTTGTACAATACTCCTCTTTGTGATTTCCTTTTTACTATTATACGTATTTACTACTCTGACGATTAATGACAACGAGTCAAGTTTACGGATTACGATCTTAGCGTGAATCTTTGTTGATTTTATGCAACCTGAAAGCACTGAATGAGAGCTTGATAGTTGAAGAACTTAATAAGATTTTTTTCTATGGCATTGTATGTTGTTTAATAAAGTTGGATTGCTTATGGAATTGAAAGGATTCTCACACAGAGCTTGAGGATTGAGTTTCAATGAAAACACATTTTTTTTATTTTCCATGGTATATATTTTCTTGTAAGTTACAAAAAGCGCTCAAGACTGAGATAACAATAGCAAGTATTTATCTCTCTACACACTTGAGATTTGTAACAAGGAGGGAATTACAACAAAAAACTATTCCAAATATTTGTCGATTTACCGCCCTCGAATACATACATTTCGAATATGTCATGTCTAATACTTTTCAAGGTTTCATGACGGACCTACCGAAGATTATTATGGAGGATCATATTTCCATTTTAAATATAATAACATGTCAGTGAATCAAGTGAAATAATCTCTTGAGGCCAAAAAACTGTATAAATATAATAATGGTGTAAATGTTCATTTTTGTACATACATGGTTTGGTCCAGGAGATAGCCACACTTAGGTATGAGTGAAAACAAAATTAACTGCGTACTTGCTATATTTTTGATATTGATGATACATAAATTACAATTATATGTATGTGTGTATATTACATTGGCATTAAAAATCATACAACACATGGTGACAAATAACTTAAAAAGTTTGTGCACTGGTATTTTTAAATATTTAACTTGCGGAGTATGATATATACTATAAATAATTACATATGTGAATAGCATGCTGTGGTCGTCATTTTTTGTTATAAACGATACCACCAAGAAGACTTGTATTGCTTCCATAATAATCATTTAAATATGTATGTCTATATGTATTTGTAAGTTAGATAGTTTAAATGAAGATGAGAAGAAAGTCGAGGGTAATAGAAAATATAATAAATGACTATCATCAGTTTGTCACGAATTGACTTTTACAACGTCATATATATCTATATATGCATATATGTATATATGTAACTCTATATAGGTATGTTTCTTTAAATATATATACAATCTCTCAAATTTACACTTGGTCTTAAATTCTAGCCGTAAATTCTACTGTTGTTATTATCTAATGTATGTAAAATAATATGTTCATTTTTGAAATGGCACTGGCTGAAATCTATGGGCCGTTGACAAATACGCGCCCACGTAAAATATCTAATTATTTGAATATTACAATGCAGTGGTAATAATATGTGTAATAATATAGCGACTCGAAAAAGAGTATGTACACAAAATAAAGTGATGCTGTGGACTATTAGAAGAGTCTTACTTATAGTTTTGACCGAGTAAAATAGTTTATTAGTCGTTGGTATAGCTTCTTGACGTGGTTGTTGTCATCTTTAAAGTTGAACACACTGGGGTTAAAGGTGTATTCCGCATTCACATACTTGAATGATACTATATATACTAATCTACATACATATGATTAAAGATAGGTAGCGAAAATTGAGAATCTTTTAGTTAGAGAGAGTAGAAGAACAGCCACTATCCTCATGCTTGACCAACAGGGACATTCTCGAAAAGGTTTTCGAACAATTTTTGCAGGAGTATTTTTTGACTTCCGAGTGAGTTTGCAGGTGAGCCCGGAGATTTGAGCGGTCGGCAAAAGCTCGATTGCAATGTTGACAAGCAAAGGGCTTCTCACCAGTATGTGTGCGAATATGACCCTGGAGAAGCCACGGTCTTGAGAAGGCTTTCCCACACAAACTGCATTTACATGGGAGCGTATGAGTGCGGATGTGCATTTTTAAAGCACCCAGGGACACGTAAACTTTCTCGCAAAACTTGCAAACAAACGATTTCTTATTCTGACTGGCACAATGAAACTGGAGATGCTTGGACAAACCAGAAAATGTTGAGTAGGATTTGTTACAGTCTGGACATTGGTACCGGACACTTCCGTTAACGTTTGACGGCACAATGGGTGAGTGGCTGCCACTGGAGGTTGATACGCTGCTACTTCGGCTACTGTGGCTTATGACGGAGTCTCGACTTCCAGTTGAACTTTGAGAGTGTGATGGAGATGGAAAACAACATTGCTCCTTTTTCATGTTACCCAGCTGATTGCCAAAATTTCGTGGCAAATCATCAGGTAGTCGTGGATGTGAGTGCTGATGAGCGGACACCATTTCTGAGGAAGTCCAAAGGCGTGCTCTGGGCTGTTCACCGTTACTCACATTCATAATAGGATAGGATGGCTCCGTCTTGAGTGGTGGTGATACATGAGGAGGTGATCCTGCATCGCGTGAGGAATATGGGGAGTAATGAGATGAAAACTGAGCACTTGAAATGCTACCTGGTCTTGGGTAGGAGGGGAGTGTGGGTGACATAGAGTCACAGTTTTGGCGAGGAATTGACGCATTTGATGGTGCACAATTATTTGCATAGGGCAAATATGTCGAGGACGTTCTGGACCAGATTCCTTGCGGATTAAGACTTATCGGCTCTAAAGGACCACTTGACATAGGCTTCAGAGGTGGAGGTACGGGTAAATACGCGGACGGTGTGTACGACGCTGATGTTCCATATGGTAAAAATCCATAATTGGATGGAGATAGTGATTCAATACGACCCGCTACTAAGGCAATTGGTGGTGGGGATGGTAAACGAGTCTCTTGTTTCGTCGTTAATCTCAGATCCTCTGGCTTTGTCGACAGGTTTTCCGGCTCTACCGTGTCCATGGCTTTCGTTGGTGGACAACCTATCAACGGAAACCATTCAACATTACTCATACAATTCACTATTTTCCAACTTCTCCTAGAAAATACCTTTCACATGCATACTAACAAACTAACCACACAGGCATTGGAACATAAAAAATCCTTAAGTTCCCATTTGTGACTTTTTCCTTCACACACACTTAGAATGATTTAATGCTCCAACTCCGTAAAGCCCCTAAATCCTTCCTACTTCCCAACCTAATCTAAAACCAAAAGAATACCTCAATACTTGCTCCAAAGTTAAACTACTAAATTATTTAAAAATTTCCCCTATCCAACAAATTCTCATTCCTCCTTCCAATATCCATCCCTAACACCCAGCAAACAACATACACACCCAGAGTATACTTGACAACAGAATTCCTTTCTTTCCTCAATGATCCATCAATTAAATATTTTAATTTCCTATACACCTCCTTTAAATGCCTAACCCGGTAAATTTTCTATTTAAATCCTTCAGCCATCCATCCCTTCCCCAACTGCTCCTTCACCGTCAAATAAAACGTAAAATCCCGTTCTTATGTATGTTGAAAATAATTTAAAAAACGTTTGGCAAAAAGTAACTTCCTTGTCCTATCCCACCCCCTTATCTCCTCCTATCACATCCGTACAAATAACGGTTCAGCTTAAAAAAATTCAGAGGCTTTTCCTAAACTTCAAACCTCAACTCTAACTGGAGTTGCGGCTGTCACTATAAAAAATCTCAAACCGGTAAGTTCTCCAAAATTCCCAAATAAATTGAATTTATCCGGACAAATGCTAATAATCTAACATTGTTATAACTATCGTTATAGTTTTGTTCACAGCCATGGAATTTCCCTTTGTTCCTCATTTCCAAGTGATAAGATGCAAGCAAATGATTGCTCCAAGTTAATCCTAGAATTATCCTAGAACATTTTTTTAAAATTGAAAAATTGTCTAAATTCTCACCATTTTTATTAGAAAGATCCGAATCGGAGTCATCTTCCTCCGGATTGTATTTAATCGGCCGCTTTTTTAAAGGGCAATTGCTATAGTTAGCCACACGTTTCCCGGTCATGACGAGATGAGGCATTTTGTAAACTTTAATTTTGTTTTGTTTTTAAACTCTCCACCACAACAACAACCGAATTTCAACACTGAAGGAATTAATGTAAATCCAAAATAGTAGGAACTTTTTTACTTGTTTTTTATTTTAATTTCAAAAAAGCTTATTCTTCGTAATATTGTAGAACTATTGTAAGGTATTTCCAGTACAACGTAAAAGTCTCATCACTTTTTGAGCACAGAGACTTTCCTTTTAAATGTGTAGTATTAGTAATTGTATTGTAGGAAATGTAGGACTCAGCTTGTTCTCACAAGGATGTGTTGCTCCTTCGGTGCACATGAGTATACTGCCTTGAGAGGAGTAAGTGCATTGGAGTAATATCGTAGAAAATCCGAGGACTTATTATATATGTCACCGCAAAAAATATTTGAAACCCCGAGACAGTTTGAATCAAAGAACGTAAATACGTTTAAGGAATATAACACGAAGTACGACGTACTGAGAGAGATGTGTTCTGTCTGCGTGCGGAGCACGAACTGGCGTGTACAACTGAATGCATCGAATTCTTATCAGGTGTGCTCACTGCTGGTTCAACCCCTCTCAAATCTTCTTTTGGTTTGAGGGAGCACGTGCTAAAGGAATCATCCAACTGTGACGTCTAGTTTCTTGCTTCCTTCCCTTCCCCTATATAATAATAACTTGTGTAGTACTAGAAACTACACATGCTAATTTAGAATTCTCTCTCTTCTACCCGAATTATGGTAAGAATCTTTCTATGCTTAATTTTTTTTTAAATATTTGAATTTTTTGTAGACAATAGCAAGGCTTGAATGCTGTGTATATATTTTGAATTTAAGTTTAGAAAAATATTATTTATCACATTAGTTTAGTACAAATGGGAGTGAGTTGGTTGGTGGAGGAAATAATGACAATGATAAGAGTTAGGAGAGGATCGTAAATTATGCAGTTTTTTCCAGTAAGTACTTTGAATGTGTAAGCCTATGATATTTCCAAACCATGTCCGTAGAGCTTGCCCTCTAATTTTTATTAGTACACATGATAAAAATTATTCTACAAGGGAAAAACTTGAGTGGATTGGCTTTTTATACTAATCAGTTTGCCTGGTTCTTTTTTTAAAGTTCTATTTGTAACCATTAACCTTCAATCTTCTTTAATGTCATAAGGCTATGGAGGACTTGACGTCTATTTTGGAACTTTGGTGGTTTGAGGGTGAGCTTGGGATAAATGTTGGATTTTTTTAAAACTGGTGCTTTGTACATATTTGAGTGTGGTTTATTTTTGAGAATTATTATTTATTTTAAATATTGGACATAAAAATATGCAGTAACATTTTTGAAGAAAATTCAAGGAAGTTTCGTTTTAAAGATAGGTCATGGTTTTGATGTAATGAATGCATTGAGAGTTACATATAAAGTGTGAGTTGATGGAATTTAAGTCTTCTTTGGCTAGAAACAAACAAACTTTGTCATTCAGGATGGTGGAGCATTGGGGCTGGATGAGATGCCAATGAAATATAAAAGCGAATTAATTGGTCTTATGGGCCAATTAATTCAGGATGGAAAAAGTTGTAAGGAGTAAAATAAGAATTTTGAGTTTTGATAAATTCACGGAGAGAAATAAAGAGAGAAGCGAAATTGATGGATGGATCTTCGGGAGCAATTGCTGAACATTATAGAATGATGGAAAAAGTTGGACCTATAGTAAATGGATTTCCCTCAAAGCTGGTCCTGAACCATGTTATATGGGCTAGATATGGTGAAGTCTCGGCTCTCGTAAGAGAGGTCTTATCCCTCCAAAAAGAGTGAAGGGGACGGGATGAATGTGTGTACGGATGTTGAGGGGATGATGATGAGGCTGTTCACTAGCTTTAAACTCTACTAGCTTCTGAGCACCAGTTGCCTCCGAGAAGTTTTCATTGAATGAACAGGTGCAACTTGGAATCCCATACACACATCCATCCAACGAGCCACTCTCTTTCCTCCGTATGTGTCTGTGTACTTTAAGTAGAGAGGAGAGCTCATCCATCCACAGATCTACAAAAGGAATATGGTCCTTGTCAATCCATGCATCCGTCGTTCCTTCTTGTGGTATAAAATCTCTGTTTCTTTTAGAAGCAAGCTAGTTCATCTGCTGCTGTTGGGTAAGAGGAAAAAGGGACCTTTTCAGGGATTTCTCCATACTGCATACAAAACCAAAGTTATAGCAAGTTACAACTATAAATCTATATATATAGCTATACGAATGATGTGTAACGACTATCCCGTGAGGGTATTTTTCTGTTTGTTCTAAAGAGCCCGATTGGGGCGTTTCAGCAGCTGCACAAGAATCCCCTTTCGGGAATAAAAGGTGTGCTCGCGACGGTCTCGCGACCTGGCGCGAGCCTAACATCCCGAAACTTTCAACCAGATTTGCCAAGTACATATATTTTTATTATTCAACCCTGGAATCTCTCTGATTCTGAATACTTTTACTGATCCAGGCTCTCGTTTCATTTTACATAGTTATACGATAGTGCATATAACTGTTACTTCATCACTTCCACCTTTCTCATTCCACTAATAGTCACATGCACTGTCCAACTGCACAAGCACAACAGGCTCTTCTATAGGCACTTAACTTACTAAAGTCTCCGTACTTGGGGTGCAAATGGTATATGTAGTGTATAGGGAAAGGTGTCAGCATGTTTTCCCCTGTATACCTATACATAGCCCTCAATGATTGCTTCCTCAATTGCAAACATACATACTTACGTACATAGAGGGTTTTATGATGTTGCTAGGGTCCAATGCATACGACATTTAAATTGAAATAAGTCTAAAAATTCGGTACACCAACACACTCTCACTGGCTCTTCCACCAGCAGCAACTGCCAACAATACCTTCATTTATAACTCGGCTTGGACAAGTACCATAGAATCTTTAGCTTCATTGTGATTTGCCATTATGTTTTATTTAGTCTGCCATTATTCCAGTGCACATGTTGTCATGCTACTATAGAAGCTCTGAAAAAGCACCAAAAGCTACCCACCAACAATTCATCCGGCACACTTCCAAGCCATCCAATCTGAACCTGCAGATTTATCTGTTCACTCTGCCTCTCTCTCTCTCTCTCTTCTTTTCAACATAAAATCAGTGGCTGTTACATACTTCGTTTCTTTTCCCTGTTTTAAAAGGCCGGCACACACGTCCGACTTTCAAAAATAATAATGCAATATAATAACATTTTTCCATTGTCACACGCGGGTATCTCCACCATATCTCTACTTTTGTCAACGAGCGTGACATTCTGCTCCAGAGACTTGTTTACATTTCCAACCTTCCGCATTAACTGTCACAGCATATAGAAGCAGCCTGTTGCAACTCCAGGCTCTTCTGTCCTGTACAGAGTTAGGTATAATAATTGAAAAAGTGAAATAAAACCATGCTCTAATGCTAAACTGATTGAATCGCAGAGGAGAGGTGCTCCCTTTCAATCCATCCCTACCCGTTCACCCTGGTATATTATATTGAGTGAAGTTATCCTCCCCAAAGGATTGTGAGTAATTTATGTAAATATCTGATTTCATGCACCTGGGATTAACAACCACTATGCAATAATAATAGGAGTATGAGTTGATTTTTTCCTCACCAACCTTCTACATACATGTCTATAGTTTTATAATGTTTCGATACATAAGTGAAATGTGGACGTGTGTTTAATTTTCATTGCTACATACTTTGTATACGATTAATGTATGGGATTCTTGCGGAAATGTGACTGAAATTTTTTAAGGGCTCATTTGTTCAAGGGTCGTATTCCTATTATTATTATTACAAGAGAGGGGAGAATAGGTTTGATAGCATTTTGGATAACATTTATAGCTATATCTGCGCCCTTGATTTGTAGGCCAGAACTTGTTTCCATAAGTGTTAGTGGCTGTTACTAGTTATGTCCTTATGTATGTTATTATTATTAATACGGAGTAGACCTGTTTTAGAAAATAAGACAAGAAAGTAAGAAAATGTTACTACTAGTAGTGGCGTGCCTTGAAAATTTAAATTGTTTATTTCTGCTACTGAATTCCTCCTATGTACCCAATGCTTTACAAATGGAACTAATGAAAGACCATTCATTTGCTCCGCATTGCTTTCCCTTTCTGCTGCTGCTTAGGCCAAAGAAGATGCCGAGTGGCGGCACCGATCATGTCTGCTCTATTGAAAAGCAAGATTAGATGATGTTTTATATTTCTATTATGAGCTTGTGAAAAATAGACCTGCTTTTTATCATCATATCTCACGTTTTACTCTAGTTTTCCCAATATTTCCATCCAATTGTAAGACATATGAACAGTTAATAGTCAGTCAAATGTACATGCGTTCCTATCTACACAACATTATCCCAAAAATACATACGAAATTGCATTTACTTGCATTCACAACACTCACTACATATACGTAACATCAGATATAGAGAATAAAACTATACAAAGCTCAGTCTGTTGTGTACAATTTATACTAAAAACACAAGTCAAAGGCTCCGGTCTGTCTAATCGACATTTACTAGTTCCATTCGTTAAATAAAAGCCATGTTGTACGGCCCTACACACACGCCGATATGAGAAAACAAGGAAAGTTGAGCACAAATAAGAGAAAAAGAGACCTTTTTCCCACAAATAATAACTCTGCGGTTTAAAGTTGCACTACCAAGCTTTTTCCTCTTATCGATGGAAAAATGAGGGTGGACTTTGTATCAAATTTTTAAGTATAAGCGTATTATCCAAACGCATAAAGAAGTAAACAGAGACTTCAAGTTATACAGTGGTGCATGGTAGAAAGAAAAAAACCGTTTTTCCCCAGTCACTGTATCCAAAATACCGGCACAAGGCAGAGGCATATTCACAAGTACAATCCATGAAAGATAAATTCTTAAGTAGCTAATGTCCAAATCCAAAAGCAAGGTGCACTTTTTTCAATGAGACGGAACATCAAAAGCAAAAAAGCAGGAGGATTTAAACATTGGAGCTACATATGTATAAAACCACAAGAATATGGAAACAGAAGGTTAAAAGAAGATTTGGGAAGACGTTACATTTACTTGGTAACAGTATCTTTTTCTGAGGAAGAGGCTGAAAGATTGTGGAAACGTAGTTGCAACTTTTCTATTGATTCCAATTACTTATGAGCCGCCTTGCCCATAATAGTTATATTTTCCCCTTGTGTCTGTATCATCCTCGCACGTCTTTCCTTACAGACCTTAAATAATAAAATGTAATGTTAACTTGGTTATTCCTTGTGTAGATTTTCCGGGTGTGATACATATCATTTTAATAATAAAAAATGGGCTTTTAATTCAATGTTTAAAGCTTGTCTCGTTAGAATTTAGTGGGATTGAAAGGAACTTTCCTGTCTGAAATGATTTGCAATCAGATTGGTCTACCATAATTTATATGTAGTTGGAAGGTACATTTCCTCAAGAGATTCCTTGTTATCACTTGAGCTGATATGGGATGCACGGTGATTAATATCTCAGTGCATCTTCCCGTCATGTCCTCCTCCTTGAGACATCTGAGAAGGCGTCGTGGCAAAAAATTGAATATGCAACTAAGCTTTGTACGCATTTCTATTCTCAATTGATACTCCATGAAGATACGTCTTTAAAATCCAAATAATAGGTTTCTATTATCACATAAAAATTAAATCCCGTATACTTTCTCAAAGGCAAAAGCCGTGTCCTTTCAAGGTATATATGTATTGTCGTAGGAAAATTTGCATATCCATCGCAATATTCTCTTAAATATTCTGTTGACACTGACAATATTAAATTCTAAACAATTTTTGTAGTATGTTACAATTATTATTATTCCATATAACTTCCTATTGCTCCTTAGAAAACCAGCTTAACATTTTATTCCCAATTTTATCTTAAGTGTCAATGAGTAGGTGAGAACGAGGTAAATATGTAATTTCACATGGAAATAAATGGGCAAACTAAATTATGGCACGATTCACTAATTTTTATGTTTTAAAGCTTACCTGCTTCTGAAGGCAGGTAAATTCGTATGGTGAATGGCAAAACAAGTTTATTCGGCTTCTTTCAAGGTACACTTGTAAATGTGTCTACATATAAATTTGCGTAGAGTAAATTTGTTGCAGTAGAATCTTTTTAAAGACGGTCTCTCTGGGGGATCATTATTTTTTCGCGTCCGACCGTCTTACCCATAACCCGTTCAAGATCCTCTGATGTATTACTTCAATGTAAACACGTACTGCATCAGGTTAAAATCTACTACACATTCTAGCGTAAAGTGCTGTATTTGGTTAATTACATGTAATTCCAATGTCTTTGGAATTGGTGCGAAGTAAATAAAGTGAAGTGTGTATTACAGAAATAGTACATACATTTATTTGCTCTACATTTGCAATTTGCTAAGCTCAGTTGGCCCAAAGAACTGATTTGTCTGGAAGATTCTGGAGTTGGAGGTGTTGCGTTAACACAGGCCTAGGCGTATGTGCTCAATGTGCTGCAGTGACCGCTAAATCAGCCCATCATAAAGCGTGGCCGGTTCCAACGGGGTCTCCATAATGCTAATTTTATGGAGTTTTCCTAGAACACCCGTTGACCACACGGGTGGGAAACCCCTCTTATAGGGGTAGGCCGCCTTAGAGGTACTACACTGTATTGTGTACCAATAAATAGAAACATGAATAAAGTCTTATCTTCATATCATCCCACATTAAAATTTCTAACAGCTATGTACAACGTAGCAGTTAAGTCAATAAGAATAAATTAGATAAAACGAAGCACCAGCTATAATTGAGTTTTGAATACCGGACTCTTCTCGACTTTTATGTTTATGTAAAGCCTTTCATAGAAAATCCTCAGTTTTGTAAGAATTTCCAATTTTTCCATCACAAACACGTCAAAAGCCTATTTGCTATTATTGTTGGACGCATGACGCATACAAATTCCTAATGCAGCGTGCAAAACAAATTTAAATCAGATTCAGCAATTAATTTGAGAGTACTCTCGTTAAATGAATTTTAATGAATTTTTTAAAATCCTCTTTTATTTGTAAAACTCATTCCTACCACACTATGTACGTAGGCTTGGGGTAACGGAGAGGGTCCGCATGCATTAAAACACTATGAATTATTAACCAATTTGATTGTAAAGCTAAAGCACGTTGCGATCCACGCGAGCATGGAAAATAACTAAAAGACTGGTGGAAGAAAAGTCTTTGAACTATTTTAAAAAGAGTAATTATTCATTAATAAAGTCATATGAAAAGGGATTGATTCGAAAACATTATTGACAAGGGAATTTTTCCCAGTGCAGTGTGGATGTGGATGCATTCAATGAAAAAGCGTATCCTGTTAGAATAAGATTTACATTCCTAAATGATTTCCAACTGTGGAAGAAAGCATTTCGCACCTTACATGTCGTGGAGCGAACACATCATTTGAGCCCTGCTTTTATATATTACAAGAACGCAGATATACCTGACCTTAGTGACGACTAAAGTGGAGAGAATAAAAAGTTAAATCTAGTTCCTTTGCATAAATTTCCTCACGAACATCAACACAGAAGCGCTTGGTGAGAGAGTTAAAAGGCTGATAAAAGTGTATGATTTGAAAAAGTGTGAGCGTATATAGCAATAAGCAACAAGGAACGACGCAAGCTTCGTATGGTATAACGTTTTATATTATAGAAGCACATATATTAATACACCCTTTCCACACATATACATTGAATGGAAGAGAGTTGAATTGATGGTAGAAATTGACCATCCATTGGGGTATGCCGACGTTTGAACTGTAACAGTAATACCAATAAATCCTAATCCAATGTTGATGCATTTAAGCCTAATCTTGAAGATAGGTTGCGCCTTTTGGAAAAATGGCTCGGTCACGCACTTTCTAGGTCGCGTCGCTTCAGTCAAAGTTCATGAACTTAAATGAAATGTTAGAAAATTGCATGTAAAGGCGGATATAAAGTTAGAATGAATCGCTCTTTCCCTCAATATATCTTCAACTGAATGATCAGAGTCTGATTGTTTTTACGATATTTTTTTCTTCTACACACTTGCACATGTTTTTTGTTATCTCTCTCACTTCTCTTAGGTGCAAAACAATATCCAATGAAAATTCCCCCCACTGTATGACTCCCCAGGGACTTGCATAGAGTAAACTGTAGTAACTTACAATTTGGACTGTGTTACAATTTGTAACTTACAATCTTATAGCGTTGACAGGTAAAGGGATTATATAGAAGTATGTATGTTTATTTTTAACAGAGCTATGTATGACCATGTATTTTTATATGTTTCTTACCATCCCTATACTGTTTGCGTGCACCATGTGAAACTGTACTATATCGGGACGTTTGTAAGTAGAGATATAGATTTCTACCTTCCGTTACAAGGGAAAAGATTTGACAGTTTCCAAGAACAACAAAACAATCATCTTGTGTGATATAGGAATTGCAGCACTGCATTAATGTATTCCAGCCCTCCTTTCCCACTCACACACACACACACATATATAACTTGTTTTCTTTAGTTCTCAGAAGGGAAGAAAGTCTGAAGAGCCGTCTATTAAATAGTAACTCATGACTTGACTAACAAATCAAGTAAGTGAACACTTTTAACTACACAGCACAGCTCTTGATCAAATCTCATAAGTCCACTCTCCATCATTCACACATTTTATTTACCAAAGGGGATACACCTTAATTATTTTCAAAGGAAAGGCTTGGAAAAGTAACAAAAAACAATTGTTTATTAAATCCAGCTGCTATAAGAATAACGATATACTTTTACTACATGTAACACATTGTAATAGCAAAAACTTCTCCTATTTCAAGCTCACTCACTCAACTTCTCTGTACTATTAATCTCTAAATATAATAATTAGGGAGTTTGCCTCTTCTATATCATCAAAAGCCTCCAGCACTTAAGAGTCTCTCAGGATTAATTGTTCTGGGAAGACATGACTCCACTCGAGAGATGAACAACTCAAGCAAGGGGAAAAACATACATCAATTTTAGCCCAGATTACTATAACGACACCAAAAAAAGTATCGTCAAATGAATTGCAATACAAAGGATAACATCCTTGCTCATGTTCGATGGTCAGTTGTATAAGCATCGCAATATAAAACAAGGGAGTATTTATTCACAACAATGAACTTTCAACAAGCTCACATATTCTCAGCTTCAGAAAAGTTTTTTTTCATATTTTTCTCAACTCAATGCAAAATAACAAAACAATCATCCCTTGAAGATTTTTTATTAAGTTCCTATACGTCTCCACAAAATGTCAATATACATACCATTGCAAGTATATTTAATATACTTGAAGTGAAAAATTGAACGAATCTTTTTGGAAAGACTATATACGTTTAAATGTGAGAAAAAAACTGTTCGGTCAAATGCATATGTACACATGGGTATAAGGAAAGGAGATTTTTACAAAGGGACAAATAGCTTGTTCACAGGGAGTAAAATTTCTAGAAGTTAAGATTACTATGCTAAGTTATTGTATTACATACATATGTACATTATGTTCCCGCAAAACAAAAGAATTCTGAAATCTTTCGACTCTTGAAGTGTCGTTAAATTTTATACGTTCCGTTTCAACTTTTGATGTGGCTATATGTATGTACTGTACAGATAGGGGTGCATGTTTTTGTGAACTCTTGGAAGAGTGTATATTTTGGGGGTTTTATAAACCACATGTCAATGTTTATAATCCTTTAGCTTGGATAGAGGCCTTAAGTTGTGTGTACACTTAAATATTTCTTATATTACCTACTCCTATAATGTCTATGTGTGTATGGAGTGGTGGTGCTAAGAGAGATTTTATCTGGTGCCACACTTATACGATTTTTTCCCAACATTTTGCACGTATAAAAAAATATTTACTCTAGTGGTTTTGGGTTTGTGCGGAGAATAATGGGAGAATGATGCAAGGCACAGGTGAGATGTGAGCGATAAATTAATGTTTTGTTTAATCCTTGCCTATACCTTCGTATTTATGTGGAGAGAGGGTATAGCGTCGTGTAGATTTGCAAATGTTAAAAGTATTAAGGTATGATGATGATACGGGGAATAGATGAATATGGAAGAATGGAGAAACTTTTGTTAAAATTAACGTGGCTTTTTTCTTCTCTTGATGGACGGTTAAATACTTGTTCTTAAAGCCATTCGCACCTAGGTGCTAAATGTAAAGGGGAAATAAATTGCACGACCTGCATGCAGCCAGTTCCGCGTGAGGATGGAGTTTAAGTAAGAAATTTGATGATATAGTAAAATAAAAAAGGTAAAAACCTAGGGGAGGAAAAAATTGTGTCTTCTTACTAGATCTAGGAAATTATTCAAAACCAATAAATTATTCGTCATGTAAATTTTTCTTACAGAACAGTTATTTCTTTGGTTTGAATTCTCATCTACTTTTTTCAAGAGAGGTACTCCCGAACAAGAGCCTTTATACATTGCGGTGGCTGTAGAACATGCATAATTAAATATATGTGGCACAAGATCCAAGGAATTTATTCCATGGATTTCACAAGCTCCTTCTCTCTTCTCTCTCTCTCTCTCTCTCTCTCTCTCGTAGGCATCCTTTTACGAGAGTGGACGACTCGGTATATGCCATTGGATATTTCTGTGAAAATATCCTTCTCTTGATAAAAGCCTATTTTACACATATATTGTCACCTATGCATCAATCATTCAACAAGGCTGGGGATATTCGGAGAATCCACCAAAATCTGCACATCACTTGCCCCATCTATTCATATATCAATACTTATGGCCATTTCATTGAGAAATATTCTATACATACATTCAAGGATATCCTTCTCTCTCTCTATCTTTTATACATGTTATGTTTTCCAAACAAAATTTAAGGTGACATATCCCTCCTACTGTCAACTAAAAACTGCATATTCCCAAGGATTTCCCAAGTGATTTCCAGACAGAAGAAAAATAAGTCTCATAATTGTTTTGGAGATCACGAGAATTCTTTTTTTTCTCTCTCTCTCTCTCTCTCTCTCTCTTCCTTACCTATTTTTCTCATTTCCTTTCCTTACCTTTATTCCAAGTTGACAATTTTTTTATAATTTGTCCCACTCCCTATGAATTATATATACTAAAGATTTTGCAACACAATCTTTTGATCCGATTATGGATCACTTGTAGCAACTTCCATCAAGCCGCTATAAATACGCCCTTTCAAAATATTTTCTTTCCACTCTATATCTGATTGATTTCAAAAGGAGGGTGTAATAATAATTATTGAGTGTTATGAAATACTGAAGCAACTATTTTTTTTTCTATTCATTTCTATATGTACATAGAGATTTCTTTTTAGGGGAGATATACATTCAAGTGTCAAGTCCTAGTAATTCTCACTTCCTGTGTAATTTTATGAGCTATCCGTAATTTATGTTGTGCCTTAAGTTTTTTTTTCCTCTCTTTTTCTGTGGTGGTGGTGGTAGTGGTGCGGCTTAAAATTCTTTTATGAATTCCAGACCATTGAGCAAAAATCTCCTTTGGAGGTTTGGTTTGTTGAAAAAAGCCATGAAAAGTTACACTCATCTCTGAGGCAAAAGAGTGGAAAAATGTTCATATAATCAAAATCAAACTGACATAATGTATCACCACCTAGACATTTATTATTGCAGAATTTAGTTGGAACTTGGAAAGCTATAAAGACTCCAATCTGTCATGTTTTATACAACCATCCTCCAAATACTTCTTTTCAGTTTCTCTCTCTCTCTCTCTCTCTCTCTCTCTCTCTCTCTCTCTCTCTCTCTACTGTCTACATCTCTACACTTGGGAATAAAGCTTTTTCCCTTATAGATATAAATATGTACTATTATCGTCATTTATTGAAAAGTTTACGCCGAGATGCATAATAATGATACTTTGCAAAGTAATTTGGAGAAGATACAGTGACCAAGTTTTATTTTTATAAGTGCATGTTGTGTGATATAAGATCATTGAATAAGAACACGTACATATGAGAGAGTTACTACTAAAGGAATTGTTCTGTACATCCGCAAGTTTAGTAAAGGATTTGGAAAAAGTTCTCCCCCCCCCCTTAGGCTCTCGTCTCTGGATTTGTATATTAGAAAAGTATGTATAATATAGTTTATATGGGAGGACTTGTTCTGGAAGAAACAGAGAGAGAGAGAGATGTGTAAAAGAAGTGCTCGTAAAAGTTGTGGAGATGTGAAAAGAGTGCGATAATAGATTTGAGGAGATATTTTTCTTGTAGCTATTTGAGTAAGGAGGTCCTATTGAAGACGACCTGCGGGAAACCTCTATTATGACACTGCTATACATTTTACCTCGCATGGCAAGTCAAGTACTAACTAAACAGCCCATAAAATCGCGTTCATTTCGCAACGTGAAATCCTCTTTTACCACATTCATATTCAAATGCTAATATTTTTGCCCTGACACGTTTCAAGCTTTGACTTTATTTCTCTCTCTTTTTTTTTGCTTCTCTTCTCTCTCTCTCTCTCTCTTCCCTCGTCTTTCTTTCCCTCAAAATATGGTGTCTATAGCTTTTATCACTTTCCTGTGTTATGTGTATGTGTGTGTGTGTGTGCGTGAGAGAAGTACTACTACTACTACTACCACGGAAAAAGTGCATGTGTCTGTGTGAACCTTGCTTCCGAACACTGCTATGAGAAACCATGTAAAAACAGACGCTTCTTTTTCAATAGTACATATTCAAGAGGAAGGTTGAGTTGCTTTTTCCTATAAATCTCTTCGGCTTTTGTGTACATGTGGAAAAATTTAAACCCCCAAAAAATTTTTTATGCACAAACAAAATAAGATGTGCTTAACTTTACACAGAGGAATTTATTTACACCCGCTTTAAATAATATAGAAAGACACTTATTTCCGAGTGGGAAAATTTTTCCAAATAGTTCCCTTCTTCTTATGGATATTCTGATAAATAGGGAAAGGGCTTGTGGGAAAAGAAAATATTCTAATAAAAGCAATAGTAAATTTAATCTCTATTGATTTTTTCACCGTAATTAAGGAGGATTTCTTTCAGCTGCTTCTCCCACCATACTACAGATAGAACTAGCAAGTCCTTGTAAAATTTCTACAGATATGTGAATTAACTAATATTGAGAAGGCACATCATTTTTGCATTTTAATTTTTTTTTCCTTTAAACTCATTTTTTTTAGTATATACGTAGTTAGGAAAAAGCTGATTAAAGAAGCATTAAGCTCGTGCTATAAACTGGGCTCATGTCATGGCAAGTTATAAGATAAGCTGAGAGAAGAATTTCAAGGAAGGGTTCATTATTTGCAGTTGAGAAAATACTACCATGCATAGATAAACATGAGAGGCAAGTTAATAAAGTTTCTTGTACGATGTAGATTTTACTCCGCTCCGGTGAAAATTCAAAGGAATTTCCTGCAGAAGAAGCTAAAGGAGCAAAGTCGAGTTGCTAAAACTTTGAAATCCACCCTACCCTTGGATTGAGCACGGATGACTGACTCACTGTGCAAAGCTTGTTAATTTTTAAGGGAAATTATGTGAAAAATCTAGGGATATAGTTTGTATTAGAGTAGTATATGAAAAGGAGAGAAGGTAGTTAAAAGAGATATTAGCATTGAAGCTTCTTGTTCTTTTTCCTATGGAATATTATCGGTACATATAAGTAATGACAAGTCAAAAAATTTGAGGGAAATTTTTACGATGAAACAACGGAAATTTTCGACACCCTCAGCTTCCAAAGAGGTTGAATGGCTTTGCAGAAATTTTTTATAGCTTTTTCCTAGATCCCTCTCCATCACTTTCCATGGTTTTTAATACCGACTGGCGACTACATCCTATACGATGCCTCATCATGGAGGATTATTTGTCTCTTGAAAGTCTCTTCCGATATATTTCCCTCTCTTATGTCCTCTACCTCAGGAAAAAGCAAAAGGAGGACTCAAAGGAAATTGGTGAAGAGTGCTGAGTGAGTTTCTTATATCTTTTTTCCTCTGCAAACAAACATTTTAGAGCGTTTACTGTCAACCTCGCTCATCACATCCGTATACATTCTTTTTTATAGCTTTGGAGTACGTAGAGCCGTAGCAGTTAAAGGAGCGGAGACTTTATCCCTTCCTTCTGTCCATATGTGACGTTATTATATTCTCTACATCTTTTTCTTTTTCCCCGTCATTGCCAAAGCACTCCTAAGGTACTTCTACCCTCCAATCTACCTTTCATTACTCGAGTGTTTTACTACAATAACAAAACAAGCAAATACACATACAAATAAAATACTTGAATAATTTCTGATCCATCAAAAATACCAAGTCTCAAGTGCTTCATATATTCTTTTCCCTTATAGTAGAAAAATCATGGAGACTGGATTATAAAATCCAGTAGCACAATTTTCTAGATACTTATCAAGGATAATAAGAGAGGAGGAGATGAGAGTATCATAAAAAACCAACTAACTTCTCTCAACAAGGGATTCTCAGCTGTAGTGTCATCTCAGCATGACATGTATACTGACAACACTACAAAACCTTCATAAAGTAGCTTACACTTTTCAATCCTTTATGCACAACGGGTGACGGGTCAAAAGCCTTTGCACCCTTGGTTTAATATCTCAGACTATATTTACAAGGATTAAGCAGAATGCTAATTACTCACTCACTGACTCACTCCTCTTCACCATTCGCTCTGGACATGGCTTCCCTCAAACGTATGGATCCTTAAGCATGACTCATATTATGCTTTTTGAGAAAAAATCCCTGTACCGTTCTATGTATTTTTATCATTCTATTTTCAGCTCTATACACTTTCACTTGAAAATAATGTAAATTGTAATTTATGTCCTTCATATTTTTAATGAGAATTAACCTGTAAAATTGAGATTCCAGGAATGCTCATATTTTGATATTTTAGCCTTTTCTAGGCACATACAATTTTCAATAGAATTTATTACATTTTTAATTTCCTATAGGAAGTATGTACATTCCCTGAAATGGGATTTTCTTCAGAGAGCGCAGGTTCATAGGTATATGAAAATGTAAAAGGAGAATCAAGTGTAAAAAGAGGGGATGTTTTTGAAATGCTTCACAAATAACTTGTTTCTCTTTTCTTTTTGGAAGGAAAAAAGTCAATAAATAAAGTTCAGACTGACATGGCTGACTATCAATAATTGAACATATACCTGCTGGATTGCATTGAAGATTGAATATTTCGGGGTGATTGTTCAAGTAGGGAGTTATGTTCGGTCGGTGTGGTTCAATATGTTTGAGTGATAAATAAACGACACCACCTTACGCTCATGACTTTGTTTCCTCCAGGGTTCCTATAAGTTCCTACACACAACTCTTACTACTACTAAACTCTGGGACTTTGTTGTAACTTTGTAACAGAGAAGGAAAAAGACATTTATTTGGGAATTCTTGAGAAAAGAATTCATTTCCATTTTCTCTTTCTTTTCTCTTATGAGTCATACACTTTATGTGTGCTTAGAGTGCATGGTCATATGTACATGGACCAAACTCTGTTGAGCACACGTGTGTAAATGTCCCAAGACCTGACACATTATATGATTTAGATAAAAATATGAAATTTCCAAGGCAAATCCATATAGGTAGGAAAGAGCTTAACACCTTCTTACAAGTTGAATGTCTGACTATGTGACTGACTACTATTCTATGGCTTGATGACATTAGCCACAATTTATTTCTATAGATGTATTTGTACTTACAGGTCATAAGGCTGAATTTAAAATGGGGAAGGAAGAGAGAGAGAGAGAGAGAGAGAGAGAGAGAAAAGGTCTTTTTAAAAGGGCATTCCGAAGGACCACGCCAAAGCACCCATGCTTACCTAATCGATATGTGCACACTTGAATAAGAGAAATTTCTTTTGAGATTTCTCTTATATTTCTTTTTGTCCTCATCAGAAGAAGAAAGATATTTGACAAAGAAAGTATCCCAAGCTTTTGGATACATTTACATGGCTTAGGAATACATATGTACAGTTGTACGAGTTACGGATATTTACTATACTAAAAAATGTGTAGTGTTGTAGATATT
Source organism: Spatulosminthurus flaviceps (assembly GCA_034693705.1). Classification (NCBI taxonomy): domain Eukaryota; kingdom Metazoa; phylum Arthropoda; class Collembola; order Symphypleona; family Sminthuridae; genus Spatulosminthurus; species Spatulosminthurus flaviceps. The sequence goes on along the minus strand of JAQFXU010000135.1, from coordinate 7,767 downwards.
GGAAAAGTCCGTTCCGCTGGAAGGAAATACTCATGATGATGTACACCTGTAAATACAAGTAGTAATATGGTGGTGGCTATAAGTAGCATATTTTGGCTATGGGATCAATAATAAAAATTCCTCTAGTTTGAAAAACCGCTCCTTCTTGATATTACTTGTATTCAAACTGTGTGTTGTTACTACATAGTGTGCTACCTGTAAACCTTCCTGGGTCTGGTGAGACTTTGTCACATTTTTCAAATAGTAAAAATCTTTTGAAAAACTTTGCAACGCATGGGGAAGCCCTACTGTGGCATCATCCATTCTCTACCCCCTTTTCCCATTAAATTTTTTTTTAACCCAAAAGAATTTGTTAAATGTTCCGCTCTTTCAATATTTCTCCCCGAGACTGCTCTTAAATACCATGAAACATTAATTTTCCCTTCAAATCTCTTTCATATGTTGAAGACCTTGGATTCTTTTTTTTTCTGTGCAAAATTTTTTCTTGTATGACCTCATTTCCTGGGTAATTTTTTATTGGTGAGAAAATACTAGATATAGAAAAATGGAAAAAACTCTATTTTTAAAACCCGCAAAAATTTTTAGCTAAAATTGTTTTTCCCGTGGCGTGGCCAAAAAATTATGAGCCATGTCTTTCAAGTGGAGGAGCCAAGATGAGAGGAAAAGCGCCGATTATCTATTAAATGTTTCCCAAATGTTCTTAACAAGCCGTGAATTTCTATAGAGTCTGCCTATGAGATTTAAATATATTTTTTTTACAAAACATGTGTAATAGTCTTAGACTCTTTGAAAAATATTATTTATCCTAATCTTATGTTCTTTCCTTAGGTAGGATTTTTGGCAGCTGAAGGGAAGCTCCTTGATGATAGGCAAACTTGAAGACAGATTTTTCAAATGATTAATTATATTGGAAGTGCACATGTAGAAAATTTACATAGAAAGGGCTAATAAAAGGTGGGCTATTAATTTTGTGCACTCAGGCACCTCCGGTGGGTCAAAAGATTATTAATTCTTTCTTAAAAAATTAGACCCATTTTTTATTAGTTTTTTTTTCTGCTGAAGACCTGAACAAAATAGTGTGGTAAAATTTTTTTATCATTTATTCTCCTTCCTTTGAGTCAATCATCAAAATGTTTTTACATGTTTTTTTCAGGTACACACACAAGGTTGAGACTTGAACTTTTTTTTGTGCTGTAAGAAAAAATCTACCTGTGTAATATAAGGAAAAGTTAGGAAAAAAATTGAGCATAGCAAATTCTTCAATTTTCCATGGATTCTCAACACTATGAGGTAATCATTAAAAGAAATGATGCTCGTCATAAAGTATAGGTTAGGGCCGGGCTTGGTAAAGCTTCAGTAGCAATTGTTACAACACAAAACTAATGTTCCGTGGCTAAAATATCGGCAGTTTTTTTCATACTTTAAACCTTTAAAATATAACCTTTACAATATTACCATCGAGAACTCTACTACATAAGGATCTCATTAGAAAAAATTCTTCAAATAATAACGAAAAAATCTCAACAATATTCAAAAGGGAGAAGCAGGGTAAAAGAAGGATATTTTTTTACTCATAGAATTTGAATGCAGAAAAATAATGAGCGGAATGAAAACACATGTACAGTCAAATGGTACATAGGTTAGACTTTTAAAAAAAACTGACGTCCTATATATGTAGATATATTCTCATTGAAAGGAAAGTTTCAGAGGGTCAGGTTGAGGTGAGGTTACGTATTATTCTTTTGTATTCCACTCTCTATAATGTGAAGAGGCTGGGCAGGTAATCAGGTAGTCTCGTCAAAAATAAAAATGTTTCAGAGCTACGTACACTACTACTACTAATAACAATACTTCCAAGGAATGGTTTTGAAATTATTTCATCCCAACAGAATAAGTTAGTATAGGGATGTAATAAAATATTTGGGAATACACACGTACACACACAATCAATAGTAGCACAGAGAGAGAAAAAAATTTTGATGAATGATTGTGATTTTTTTTTCATCCCCTCAATTTTATTCGGAAAGTTGCAATTTTATAATATCCTATGCTGTAATCCACTGTTACTATTACGCCATATGACGCAAGGAGAGGAGAGATTAGGAGTGACATTTACTCTGAATTCCTACATATGTGAGGTTATCCTTGTAAATGTTGTATAAAATGTTGGAAGGTACACTATAGAAAGAAAGACAGCAGAAGTGTACCTTTGTTAATTAAATTCATTGTTTTCGTTAAAATTTGCCAACAGGTCTCCATGAAATATGAAGCAATCTCTGGACGGCACAATTCAAATATAAAAGAAGAATGTGAAGATAAAAAAAATCAAACGACCATGGAGTATTCAAAGAATTGTTTTCTCACCACAAATCTTGTCATTTGGACACATGACAAGGACTTCGGCCCTTTCTCAGGTGTTAAGGAAGAATCTATATAGATATTGATATACAGAATAATCGTAAGGGGGAAATTGTAGTAGGAGAAAAATGCATGAATGCAGGATTTTATTGCTGATTTTTATCATTTTAAAAATGTATATGTATATTTGTTCTATTAAATCTAGGCTATATATAAAAGGCTTGTTGTGTGTGTCAATTTTCCAATCTAGATATGATTTGTACATATGCTATAGACTTTTACATGTATTTTGTAATGGAGTAAAAAAGTTATTGAATTTTTTAAACTTTTTTGACAAAATTCTATTGTGTTGTTTTCCCCTCTCTCTCTCTCTCTCTCTCTCTCTGTAGCACACCAAGGAAATTGGGATTCTTCATATCATTGGAGCATCTTTTTAACTTGAAAACATTCTCGTACATAAATACTAACGTGACTTATTTCCATTTATTGGTGTTACACATGGACGTACATTGAATGTAGAATTATTTGTGAGGTAGCTCCATAGCTACCTCATTCTCACTTCCGTTTACTGAACTTTGCTCGACTATACTTTTGAAGGTGTATCTGGTTTATGTAAGTTTGGATTTAAAGGATGCCACAGTAACGTTATGGGATTTGTGAAAAAGTAGCTTTGAGCAGAAATTAACCCTTTACCTATTATACAACTCCTTCCTTTTAACTCTATACTGTACTTACTTATAATGAGCTCGTCAGCTTTGAGTTACTTACTTTGAATAGATAGGTAAAAAAAGTTGAGAAAAGTTCTTCACTTGATTTTTCCTTTAATGAAGTGGAGGGAGTGGGGAAAGGAGAGGGAGAGAATGTATTTTTGTGGTTTTATTTGAAGTTAGGGATTCTGAGTGAGAATGACTTGACTTGAGTGGATGGAAAATAGATTTTTTTCTATTATTCAAAAATCCTTTAGATTTTTGTGGAGTAAAGTTTTTTACGAATAGTTTTATTATAAAAGTATATAGATATTGATGTAGTATTGAAAGAGATTCTTTATTACGTAACATTAATGGAAAGAGTAACGGCTCAGTTATGATGTACTGGGTGGAAGGTAAGAGGGAAAAGTTGGCTTTACTTGACTTTAAGAAAGCCTTTTACAGTGCAGTGTAGACGTGCATAAAAACCTATTTAGATGGTTAAAATTAATTGGTTATTTGTACAGAGGTAAATGGATTTTAATACAGTCGATTGTCAAGATAGTGTTTCCTATTGTTTACAATTGTTTCATTACTAAAGGAGCACCGCTCATTTAAATGCTATCAGGGCTTGTCCATCTGGAAGATAATTTATTATTAATTATTTATTCTTTTATTTATAATTGATAGATCCGCGTTTATATTTCAACGTAGAAAATGAGACTTGACTGAGAATTGGACAATTCAATCATTAATTTTATTGATGTCAAAAATTCTTGATTAGAATCCTAGTTATTATTTATGAGAAGTATGAGGACCTGTATGATCAAACACGTACAAAGAAATGAAATTACTTGTATTTTATTTAATTCCTAGAATTTCGGAGTTCTATATTTTTATTGTTAATTTCTACTTGAAATAAAGAAAATTTATTGGGAATCTCTCTTTATTCCAATGACCTTACACGTGGAAAGTACAGTACATACATACACGTGGAAAAGCTATGAATTTGTCAAAGACATTATTTACTTGAAGATTATACGGAGGAGGGGGAGGAAATCCGAGATTTTATTGAATTCCTTTGTACTTTCAAAGTACTTGTATTTTTAGGTAGGAAGTTTAACGGAAATGATGGAAATAAAAATTCATGGAAGTTTCATGGAAATATAGTGGCAGAGCAATAAATTAGTAGTGCACAATGTACAGGTATAGTTTTGGTAAAATCAGGTAGTAGTAGAGACAGGTTGGTAATCTCCATATGATTGAATTCATGCAGTAACCCAAGTTTCAAAGTTGACTTTTCCTCCCTCAGTAAGAGTAAAATTTGGAAACCGGAGCTTATTATGTAGATGATTGAAGGTGAACCGGTCCCTGTAGCTCAATGTATTAATCAGCCCCGAATTGAATAAATCCATTTTTCTAGAACATGTAAACGTGTGTATAGAATTTCACCTCAAGTTCATTACACTTTTCCTTCAACTTTGCACTATTAGATAATAATTCAATGATTATATTGCTGGAAATATACATATTTTTTGGCGTAGGGAAAACGTCAACTTGAAAATTTCAAATGGGTGAAAGATTATTAGAGATATGTATCAGTTTTTCCAGCAGCGTTCAACATTGAATTCTAAATGAATTAACCTCTTGTATTAAACCAATGAAACCTGTACAGATTCCAAAGACAAGTTGATGTCTCATTGTAATTGTGTATAGAGAAGCGAAAATCCACACTTCTTCATATAGTATACGTAGTATATGAAACCATTAAAATTCTGATAACAACTATTTTTTCAAAACAACCACGTTTACATTACTTGTGTTCCCCCTTATTTAGATTTCCTCCAAGGAATACATTTAATTTGAGGCAACGTGAGTTCTGGAAATCGTGAGCACGTGCTAATTAAATGCGTGACAGGCGGAAATGACATTTTAATTGCTGATTGGAACTTACATTTTTATACCCATTCTTCTTCTACGCTCTCATTTAACCTTTATAGAGAAAAAGCATTTACTTTTTGACGCACCTATTCTTCCAGAATTTATTTACCTTAAAGTGTAACCTCTTCCTATTGTTCAGGCCTATATGGAAATGAAAAGTTATTTGTTTGTCAAGTGAGACAAAGGAGAATTTTCCACTTGAAATTTTCCAGCTTCCTTCTCAGTATAAGCTTGAGAGGGTGGAATCTTCCAGCTATATGGAAATACATAGTTAATTATTTAAAGGGTTCACCATAGTGCTACCAGTCTCCTCGGTCCTTTGACCAAGAAGGATTTGAGGGAAGGGAGGAAAACTCTGTGTGTGTGTGTGTTAGGATAGCTTGAATAATTTTGAAGTTTTGATCCTTTCATTCCATGAGTTTTGGGCTAAAAACATATTTGTTTGTAAATTATGTGGAAAATGTGAGTTTAATTTCTATGGAGAAGGTGAAAGAGTCGAGAGAGAGATGATGTATTATGCTTAAATGATTACCACCCTCGGACTACCTTTATCGGTACCTTCACTCTCGTACCTCAAATCCACGGCACACTTTAATGTCAACGTCTGCTTCCTTCCTACATACAGCCCACACATACAAAATAACAGAGCACTTAAATCAAGGGAGAGAGAAAAAGGAGTGTGGAAATTAGGGAAATTTTTACGAATCCTTCGGCGCCTTGTCTCCTTTCTATTATTATTATATAGATGAGCCCAGGAGAAAAAAAATTCAAGAGTACAGTTATCCTCATTATTATGTACCTATGGGGAATTCCATGACTACTAAAAGTTGGGGGGGGGTGAAAAAATATGAGAGGCAGTTAGTGAGCAGTCGAAAATAACCGCAAGGTTTGAACATTAAATTAGATGATAATAGGACATTTAGAAGAAAGAACAATAGCTAAACAAGATGATTTAGTATGTACGTTACATATCCCATATTCCTTCATGTATACTAATGGTAACTAAATCTGAGTTGGAAGGGACTAGGGTCATATGCAGTGAGTTTTCTCTATAGGATAAATACGGAATGCATATGAGCACTTCTATGCTATGAATGCAAATGTGGCGCGTGGCGAGTGTACTGTTTATAAAGGACAATCAATGCTCATAGTTTGAATCTTTGTGTGATGTGGATCCAACTCATTGCACAATGAATGTGAAACCTCGGAATAATAATAATAATAATAATAATGGAGGAGTTCTACGTGTCGCTCGTTTCTCCCTCTCATTTTTTTTCCGGGGTTCTTTAAAAATTGAGATACATAAATGCCCGAGCTATTGAGAGATTTCACCTGGCCTGGTGGTCTCTTCTATATCCCCAGTCCATCTTTTTCTTATCCTTTTTGGCCAGGTGTAGAAAATTGAGCTGCATTATCGTAATTTAAGATGCTCCCACTATTTACCTATTGCTCAGATTTCATCTGGAGCAGGAGCAGCATGTACACGTACTTTTCCAAATGCTTTTTCCAAACCCAAAATCTAGAAATTTCGTACGAATAACGTCCATCTTCAACGTTCGACGATTGAACAAGCTGCAATTTTAGTGTTACTTTCAACTTGTGATGATTCATCCCTTTCTTTCTTTTCATGTAGGATGTCTCTATAGGGAGGGAGAGAAAAGCTATTCAACTCTTTTTCTTCAATTATATTCACATATACTACGTATAGAAAATTGTGATGCCTTAAATGCTTATGCGGTTGTGCTGAGCTTGTTCACGTAATCTTAATTGGTAATGGGGAATAATATAAAATAGTAAACATAAGAAAAAAGCGGAGGAACTAAATCTAAAAAAACAATGGGAGTTTTGCTGGGATGTTTTTAACCAGTATGTGTTTTTAGTTCCTCCTTCCCTCCATACACTCTTCGTTTATATTTACAGCTTTTCAATGATATGGATTTTAGCTAAGTGAACGAGCTATTTACATGAAGATCCCATCCCCTACCTGCCAAACCTGTTTAATCAGGGAATCACTAGAAAGTCTATAGTAGACACTATTATATTCGCTCTGTGATTTGCTTTTAGTTTTCTATGTGTTTTTGTATGTGTGTTTGTGTGTGTGTGTGTTCCTATTTTCTATGAGATGTACAGATGGGACTTTTGGGTTAGTAAATACACACTGGTGCTCAAAAGAATAGTTAAATAATTCATTATTTGTGGTTTGGATGGTGTGAGTTTTCTTATCAGCTCCACTCTCTGCATGCATTATTGGTTTCCTTGTAGACTTGGCTCTTGTGAGAGGTTGCATATTTATATGAATGTATGTATGTACGTAGGTTGGAGTAAAATGTGTGTAGTTATAGTATAGTAGCGTAGCTCTTTGGAACTCTCAAGGGGAAGGAAAGAATTGGAGAAGAGAATGAGAACTCGTGAGATAAGTGGAGGTGATATGCAAAGCAATGACATAAAATCACAAAAATATATTCTTGAATTTATTAAATTATACAAAGAAATGTTGACAGCAGACATTAGTAAATGGTGGAGTACATGTTTTTTTTCTTCTTCTGTGACTACAATGACAACACATAAGAGTGCTTTCTTTTTGTGTTGGAAGGATCCCAAGGAGGAGGACAGTAGGAGAGGTACCTGTATGCTAATGAAGGAACATGTGCTTAAATGCTACATTCTCTCTTTTAGCACTTGACTTTTCCAAAATCCAAGTATTCATCGTCGGCGAAAGTCCAAAAGGAGCTATATGCAAAAATCGTGAATGCGTGATAGTACCAACTGAGAATTCATGAAA